>OMLF01028695.1:14205-33779 GCA_900302615.1 Holocentrus rufus
GTTGGGATGGAAACTTCTGGATCATCACATGCCTTCGGATGGTGTTGAAAGCAGGGCTGAAGTCCACCAAGAGAATCCTGATGAAGGTGCCTGGAGAATCCAGATGCTGGAAGAGGTGCAGCAGGCAGGCTGGAGCATCCTTTGTGCCCCTCTTAGCCATGTCGGTGGATTTCAGGGGGTCCAGTTGTGGGGCGACAACCAGCAGGATGGTGTTTGGCAGCAGTTTCTCCAGGCACAAACCATGTATTTTTAGATTCTAGGTCAGCCAAACCTAAGTAACTACTTTGTGCAATTAATTTTACATGTCTTAGTTTTTAACATGCTTCAGCATCGGAAATGTCAAGTAATAATTCGCTGACAGGTAACAGTGAGCCTGAAAGCAGTGCTTGCCGGTTAGATGTCAAAAGGCACACTGAAACACACTCACTTGAAAATCCTGCCTAACTTATTTCTTATTTTTGTAGAAGTCACAGTTTGTTGCTCCCTCTAGTGGTTCAAACTTTCATCTGCAATTCTTATGTAATTAATGTGATGTCCTAGATGTGGGCGTTCTGCCAGAATAAGATCCTCTTCTCCCCTCTGCCTATTTCCTTTCACCCTATATTCATACTACTACTACTACTACGATTACGAATAATAATAATCTTTTTAAATGTACATTTCAAATGCTGTGCACTTTAAGCAGCTTTAAATGTAAAAAATAACCAAATGGACTGTTTCTCAACACAGAATGCAACATGTTAGCCTTATTTTAAAACTTTCACAAAATGAAATGTAGGCCAATTGTAGCACAGCAAATGCATTTGTATTATACCCAGTGTTTTGCTCTTCAACTTGAATGTATTTCATCTCCAGTGCATTAACCTCTAAGCACTGGTTGTCCACTCACTATAATACTGCAGGTGCTGTTGGCTGAAAACTGTTATTCCAGTTGTGGTGATTTTCATGTTCTAACTTCAAATTAATGATTACATCCACCTCTATGGATTGGGAAATATACAACCCCTCTAAAACCCTTGGTTTTGATAAATATTTATATACTGAATTTGACAAACTCAAAATGTGCAATTGTCAAGCTAAAAACAAGGAAGTTTTTCTTAGTTCCTAAAAAGCTGAATTTTCAGATTTACAAGGTTTTCACTCGACAGGAGTTAAACACTGGTTTTGACTGCTTTGACAAATTTCTGAAAACCTGGAAATCTATCTGACTTTTAAGTGACAAGTGAGCCATTATAATGACAAGAGAGCACGGAACTGAAGAGTGAAACCTGAGTTAAATTTGAGCAGAAAGATAAAGTACTTCTTTCAACTTTGTTATTCATTTAAAGATAAGCTTGATCATAACAAGAGAGCTGTAATATAGTTCTAATGTAAGTTCAGTTAGAGAGACAACACCTCCACTGTCTTCACAGACTCATTCATTGCCTCTCCTCCTTCCACACTAACCAATCAGAATCTGCCCCAATTTTCTGCAGGCTCTATCCTATCAGAGTCAGCTTCATTTCTCATGGGTTCATTCATGTTTTTTCTATTGCTTTTAAGGGACTCCCGTCTAGGTTACCTTCTAAGACGACCTATCAGCACATCTGCCTGTCCATGTCAAGCATTCAGAGAACCAATCAGAATCTCTGCTTCCCACTCACCTACTTGTCTTTCAGTATTCCTTTTGTGTTTGTTCTGTCGTTTCAGCTCCAGTTTGTTCAGGTGCCTCCTCACCACCACCAACGTAAAGCCTCCAGAGGGTTACACAGGGGGAAATCCTAGGCACCATTCTCAAGGGAATCATCCTCACACCGCATTCGAATGGTATCAAGTGTCTCCTGCAGCCTTTCTTCAAATATCTTCTCTCTGTTCAATAAATATTGAATTTTATTCAGCAAAGTCTCATTTTGTTGATTCAAATTAGTCTCTGATGGAAATACAGGCTACAAGTTTTTCTTGTTTGCTTTTTTTTAGTTTAGAAGACACAGTGTGTTAAAGCCACAGCGTAGGAAGCTTTCTATAGCCTATGATGACTAATACGTCCTGGCAGACATTTTTAAATCGAGAAGATGTTGACATAACAGTCTGCACAAATGCTGAAAACCCTGTCCACTTGGTGGCAAGGTTCAGCGCCCATGTCGCCTGCCACGCCGAACATGGAGAAAAAGGCATCTGTTGTTGATGTTTTGGGGTTGTGCTCATGCAGTCAGTTCAAAAATGCAAAAGCATTGCATACAAAATTAAGAACATTTACATAGAATGAATTGTGTGCATACGTCAGCTTTATTTTAGTATTTTAATGATTTTAAGCCAAGCGGATTGCAAGGGGCATGCATGGGTACCTCAAAAATAAGACCAAAGTATGTGACAGAGCACAAGGATCTTGTGTAGGTCGTCAGAGTACAGAGAAAGATTAAATGACAGTTTAAGTAGGACGTGACAGAAAATATTAAAGGTTTTACAGGATGTGAATGGGGGAGTCCTCCTATGGTGTCTTCCTTCCCCGTCTTTCCTGTCACATCCTTAACTCCTTTATATGACACAGAGTGCTTTCAAATGACATAAGATGCCTTAGGGGAGACCATATTGGAGGACCAGGCATAGTAGTGTGGGACCACTACCTCGTGGGTTGGGAATAGCGCAGAGCAGATTGCATTGTTGAATTTATGTGCCAGCCATGTGTTATCCATAAAAGCACCATGTTCGAACACAAGGCAGCTATAAAGTGTTTAGTATCTGGCTCCACTAGCTGAGGTGGTTTGGGCATCTAGAAAGGCTGCCCCTCCTCCCCTCCCTGTTGACTGACTGGGAGAACACCTCGGGATAGACCCAGGATACACAGGAGGGATTATATCTCCCAAATGGCCTGGGAGTACTTGGAAATGATCTCAGAGGAGCTAGAGGAAGTTGCTGGGGGAAAGGATGTGTGGGCTGATGTTGACACCAGAACACTGACGAGATGAACAACTAGAAAGTGGATGGGAGGTTCCTTTTTATTGTCTGCTTTTCTGTGCTGGGAATTAGGGTTGGGCAATATATCGATAATAATAAATCAACATCATAAGACTAGATATCATATGGGATTTTGGATATACATATATATATATATTTGGTAATATCAGGATATGGCAAAAGTGTTGTCTTTTCCAGGGTTAGGGTTAATTACAGTAAAGACATGGTGTTTTCTGAACTTATTAGATTGTTCTATTATTTGCTTATGCCTGCTTATTCATCATATCATTAATGACTGTTCACTGCAAAAAATCTTTCTCTTAGCAGGTAATGTAGTCTCATATCCAGTGTTAAAATGCTCGTTTTTCTTCATAAAGTCAAAAAAATCTGCCAATAGGAAGAGACAATCCCACTTGTTTCCAATGCAGTTTCACTTGTTTCAGGATTTTTTCTGGGAACAGGTATAAAAATCTTGAAACAAGGCAGATCAGCCCACTAGGATCAAGAAAATGACACTTGATTTAAGAAAATTCTGGAAACAAGTTGATTACCCTTGGGAAACATGTGAGATTATCTCATCCTATTGTCAGATTTTTTGACTTTATAAAGAGAAACACTTGATCACTGAATATGAGACTAAATGACTTGTTAAGATGGGGAATTTTTGCAATGTTCATAAAAAAAATCTTACTAAGTAAATATTTTGTGAAAGCTCCCTACAATATCATCACAATATCGATATCAAGGTATTCAGTCAAGAATATTGGTTGAGGAAAAATTCACATGTATATTTGAGAGGACTGTCTTCACATTTGATTTTGATTTTGCACAGTAGCTAATACACAACTAATGGCTGCCAACATGTTAACATTAGCTGCCTCAAATGAGCTTGTTGGTTCATCAAGGCCACAAAACAAGAGTTTGAACAGGTGTTACAAGTATGTTTACTTGTAACTTGTTATAAAACTAGGAAGTTTATGAAGGGTAATGAGCTAGCGACTGCTAGGCTAAGTGAAATATGAAAACAGACATCTGACTATTTGACTAAATGCTTTGGGCGCGGAAAACACTGATAGCCGCTTTTGCCTGCTAATATTGTGACAGTGTTAGCTATAAAGCAAGTTCACAACACATAAACTACAAATATACTAAAATAAAGTTTTACAAAGTGTAAACTGATGCAAATAAAGCTCTGCTCACCGTCCACTGTGTGTGCTGGCATGCTGGTGTATCGTTCCGCCCGAGATTCGGACTGGCAATAGTTTTGTTTTTTTGTTTGTTTGTTTTTGCGACTTCTGAGCGCAATCGAATGCATGACGGCACCACCGCCAGGTTGCTAAGACACACACACCAGGCCGCGCGCTCTCCTCTCCCTTAGCTGCAGACTCATTGAGCAAATGTCAAGCAAATTCAGACAAACACCCAACATCTGGCTCGGCTAAAGATATTGATAAATAACCAGGCTGCTGAAAATGACTACGACTCTAACGTGGACGCTGAAACGCTTCGGGCGTTTTATGCCAGGCTCCACGGAAGAAGGGGACAAACAGTGGAAGGTAACTCAAACTTGCTTAACTATATTTCGCTAGCTAACTGGTTGGCCTAGCTTAGTTTCAATCTCCCGCGCGGATTCCTGCGGAAGTAGGACTTGTACATCAGCCCCACAATATTAATCATGGACTCAGAGACTGATGATATATAGTCACAAAAACAAATTTTGAAGCTGTTGCATTTACAGTTAATTGGACATGGTTCTTGTAGGTTAATAGGGTGTTTGAACTCTATGGTCTTTCCAGGGGGTGATCCTGGTCATTACCCTTCAGTTTTAGTACTCACATGACAGTTCATGTATTATTTACAAAGTTCTACATTAACTTAATCAAAATGATCTGACTTATTTCAAACTTTTAGCTTATTACTCAAACGTCATTTGAAGACACAAAAACAGATTTTCATGGGTAGGTATTTCAATAATCCAGTAGTATCATAATCAAAGTAACATAAAAAGGACAAACATCTGTAACAGTAGGAACAAAACATCCCGGAGCCCAGCATTCACCAGGCCTGTAAGAATATGAATAAAGGACCTTTTGTATTTGTCACTATGTGCTTTGGGAATTGGTAAGCTCTGCTTCTGTTCAGTGAGGGAGCCAACTTCTGAAGGAGGATTTGAGGAAAGCTACTGATGCAAATTTCTAGAAAGAGGACAAGACTGTTCTTAAAATTATAGGCTACTTGTTCCAGACAGAAATGTAGTGGAAAGTAACATGGTGTGTAAACAGTGGGTCTAAACCCTAGTTCGTGATCACCATAAACTTGCCAAAAACAATGTAGAAATTATGATTGAATTTGAACAAACATCCTTCTAAAATGTCTTGCTTAAATAGAAAAAAATAGGCTTAATATTCTATGACATGTCACTCTGTAACGTCATTTTCTATATTCTCTAGGTGATCAAGGCAGATGACAGTAAACCTGAAATTGTCCTCACAATTGTGGAATCTGGACACTTGCTGGTATCTCAGGGACAGGAGTGCTTGGTAAGATGACAATATAGCTGCATTGTGTGTCATTGGGTGTTTTTCTATTTTGAATTGTAATCTTGGTATGAAACTTGTTTTACAGGTAAAGTTTGATTTATCAAGTAAGGGGAAACCATAAAGTTCCATGAATTGTTGCATCAAGCCAACATACAACACCCAAAGTTAAACCCTCTCTAATGGTATATGGCATGTTTAGCTTCACCATGAGACTTCATTGATTATTTCATTATTATCATTTTCAAAGAAGGCATCCCTTTTGTAGGAAGAAACTCTTTCTAGACTCTTTATTTTCTTGATGTAGAAACATTAAAGCCCCATCAAGGGTTTATGTGTTTGCTTATTTAATTTTCTGAATGCATTTATTACAAGTGAACATACTGTATGTACTCTCAAGTACTTGTAGATCAAAATAGAGTGAGCTGACATAACTCAAAAGCCAGGGTTATTCCAGTGTTGACAAAAAATCCCCCTATAAAACTTTCTTCAACTTGAAGATAAATTTAAGCCTCATAGTGAACTGAAAAGGGGATGTTTTCAGTGCCTTTGTGATAGGAATACCCCTATGTTTACATTTAGATCCTAAACTGGGTTTCTGTCAGGTGAATAAGGCCAACCTCTGCACAAGAGTTTAAAATTGGTCCAACAGTAGTTTTTTTGTGCAGGGTACATCAGTTCAGTTTGATATTCACACACATACTTCCAACTGATAGGATCTTGACATTTCTACTCTAGACTCTATCAAGGGTCACTGCATAAAATATTGGGGTGCCATGGTTTTGCAGAGTAGCTGTGTCAGAAGCTTTGTAAATTTAAAAATATCTTGTGCCTATAAGGGAATTACTTAAAAAGATTTAAGGCAGCTGCAGCTGAAAATGACATGCATTGACTTTGCTGTTTGTAGTGTGACACAGTTGTTTTACCATCAGGGAGGAATAATTGAATTTGAATTATACTAATTATAACTAAGGCTGGGTGCAAACATGATATTCCTGAACAGGACATCACTCCTCCATTAGTGTCTTCAAAGAGAGAGTATCTGTATCATGCACCACTAATTACTAGCTTTTGTGTTTGTTTATATGCTTTGTTTTAAAAATGAATTCTCTGAATATAAATAGATGAACAATAAACTATGCTAATGAATATGGTTAGCATATAGTACTCTGCAAAATAAATAAATAAATAAATAAGAAAAAAGGAAAGAAACAATAACATCATTCACAACATAACTGATGGAAAAGTGCACCAGTCCTCTGGGCAGATTTTCTGGGATTCAAATCAGTGACAAAACTTTGCTCCCCAGATGAAATGGTTCTGTGAAGGCCATATGAAATATTCTGCACAAGAGCTTGACATTTCTGGTCAAATCTGATGGGACCTGACTGGATGATTTTGGTTGGGTCAAACCAAATTTCTTTCTGAATTTCATGGGTACAGGTTCAAAATCACAGTTACAAAAATGTTCCTGTTTGCCAAAGTTTTTGGCTTTGGGGTCACAAAAGCTAAAAATCCCCCCAGGCTTAGTACAGATTTGGACAGAAATATTTTAGGTTATGGTCAGGTTGGGCATGAATTTTCATGCCTTGAGTTAAGCTCAGATTTATATGCCTCATGAGACATGGTCTTGGCATTTGTTGTCTTATTCATACACTGTTTTACCAGCTTTGGCACAGTAGAATGCCTTAAATATTAAAACTAGGCATAAATCTGGTTGAGGTGGTAAAATAGTCAAAATAACAGCTGAATGTGGGGACTACCAGCCACTGTGACCTGTAGACAAAAGTATCCTGGCCTGCAGACAACAGAAATACCAGAGACTACTCAATGTCTCATTAATGGAACTGTGACAGGAGACACGGCTATCTTGCCCTGCCAGGGTGCCCATTCAGACAGATATATCAGGTCAGGCTGCAGAGAGCTTTCGCTTGGGATGATAGGCTGGTCTTGTATAGATGGGTGCTGTGAATGCTCAGAAACGTTCAAATATGAGAGCTTAGACCTATGGGCTACACGATAAGGGCTGAGGTAGACATCTAGAATTTTCTTTGAGCACAACTTAATTGCACTGAGGATCTACAGTGCAGTGTTGTGCTGGAGATGTAGGTACTCCTGATGTTACAGATGTTACTTCGTCATGCTGCTTTGTCAAAGTAACATCAGTCAATTGAAAATACCTTATTTTTGCTAGTAAGTCAATATTATTTGCATTCACTGACACCGACAGTACACATGGTGCCTGCATATATGAATGCAAAATCATATCCAACAAGAACATTACCTGATGAGTATCTACCAAAGTGTGAACATGTACAGTATACATTTTGACAGTATCCCACTAAAAGAAACTGCCAACTATTTTTATTGTATTTTTATCTCCAAACTTGCCTTGTTTTACATTTTTATGCACTGTAATCAGAGAATTTAGTAATGAAATGTGCAGTGTGCATTTAACAAAACATGCTCATCCCAACATGCTTTAAAGTGTATTTAAGAGCAAGGAGAAGAAATACTTACTATTACACAATATTAGTCTAGTGTTTGTGTTCATATACATGCATGCATACTGTGTGTGTGTGTGTGTGTGTGTTTGCCTGTGTGTAAATGCTTATCATCAGCCCTCACTGCTGAGGCTTGGAGGTTACTGGGTAAATAGAGACCCCTGCAGACAGCTGCATGTAACTTTTTTTTTTTAAGACTAGAACTGTCCCCTATGTCCTTTTGAAATTCATTGGTTTTGTTTGATGGCAGTAAAGTACTTGCAGTTGTTTATCTTCCAGTCTTCAAAATTATAAATGGCTTGCAAACTAATAAAGTGGCTGGCTAGGAGAATTTGGAGGCTGGCACCCACTCTGGGCCGTGCATGAAACAGTGTCTTCTCCTGCTTGCTCGTGAGGATTATTCTCTTGTTTTTCCTCAGGATGCAATCTCTTTACTTGGTGCCTCTGATTTCCTCAAAGTACACCAGAAATCAGATAACCTGATTTTCAGATTCACCGTGAAGGTGAGTTGTGAGGGTGCACTGCAATTCTGCTATGTGTAATATTTTCTCAGGTTTCTGCCACTGTGCCTTAATTCTCTTGAACATTGTATTGACAAATTTCTAACAAATTCATGAGAAAAAACGAATAGAAATCCAGTTGTTACTGTGATACGTGACAATTTCTATATATTTATTCAGTTATGTACTGCACTGTAAATGGCCTCTTCATACCCAGATCAGACCCTCGTGGTGAATACTATCACTTTGAGCTGAGGAACATCATAAAGGCGAAACATGAAAGACGATGTGTAAACTTTATGTTGCATGAATTACAACAGTTAACACTATAATTTCATAGCACACTTGAATTCTGTAAATTTGTAAACAATATCATGCTTTTACAATGTGTTTCTTGTACACATATGCACTAAATCACCCACATAGGGTCTATGAAGTTTGTCTTCCCGGCATATCTGTGCAGAAATTTCTGAAAGACTATATGCAACCCACAGAGTGTCTTACTTTGGGACAGACGAACACAGATGAAATGTATTTGTGGGTTTCTGCAGGCAGAGAGCCGCATAATGAGGATGCAGTTTGATGGGAGTAGCAGGGCAGAGGCCCTTAAGGCGTGTTCAAATGCTGTCGTCAAACTGATGGAGTACCTGCCTGTCACCACTCAGGACGACAGCACACCACCCCCTAATCAGCCCCCCTCTGAGATCACTGCACCACTGATGCAGGTAACCCATTTTACAATTAAGTACATAAGTAATATTACTTTGCTCATATCCTGTGCCTATGTACTGGCTGTGGTTATTATGTGATTTAAAGAATGTATTTCAAAATCCTTACTTTGTCATATTTTCTAAATATGCAACCTGTAGAAATGATCCAAAGAGGGTCCTGTGTCATAGCTGGTAAAACAAAACAAAACAAAACAAAATTCTATGAATGTGTGAAAGAGCCATAATTTTTCTCAGCTAAAATCCTTATATCCAAATATGAGATAGACCGTACAGGGAAAATGTCCCACAAAATGTTGTAAAATGTAAACAAAAAAGGCAGAAAATAAAAAAACAACATTTGAAGTTGTTGCTTGGTCATTGGTTGATTATTAATATATGTTCCATCATAGACTATTAAAAAATAAATCTTCATAAATATCTGTTACAGCGCTGTACCCACCTTCACCTGCAGTACCCACACTGTCACTAGATGGTGCTATTTACAATACTGTAAAAAATTACTAAAGAGACACTGGGGACAATATACAGTATTCTGCAGGAGCCTTGTGATAATCACTATATGATAAGCTGTATTGGTGTAAGATACAGGATGTGATTTGTTCCCCACACTCCTGTCTCACACACACAAACACAAACACACCAATGAATCGGACAACCAACTACTGAAGAATTTTCATGTATTATGTATTTCCCAAAAACAGTCCAATTGTTTTTTTATGAGCATGAACAACCCTCTCCCAAAAGTGGAAACTAATGTAAAAGACCGACTTCCCTTTCATTATTATTATTATCATCATAATCATTATTTATTATTATTATTATTATTTAAAGAGTATTTTTTTTAGCATTTCTGCTTTTTTCAACAGCGACAGTAGAGATAGACAGGAAGGATGGTAGAGAGAGAGGGGATGACATGCAGCAAAGGGCACGGGTTGTAATCGAACCCGCTCCGCCACAGTGATAATGTATAGTACGCGTTCTACATGCTGAGCCACTGGAGCACCCCTCCTTTTGATTATGATGCCATCAAAGCATAAAAGACGAGGATATTGACACTCTTTTCAGGACAGAAAGACTTGTTTATCTTTTTAGCATCCGAATGAGCTTCACGTCCATGGTCGTAGTTTTATGCATTTATTTTAATAATTCAGAGGTTCTGGTTGACAGTTCACACACAGTAAGTATAATTAGGACCTGGGTACTGAATAAAGGACATGTGCAACTCCCCCAGGCTTCAGTACACTTAACCAAAGGGTAGATACAGCCGAGTGCAGCACCTTTGGAGCCAGAACAGGTTCATTGTCTTGCTTGAGAGCAGTTCAAGAGGGATGGACGGTGACTGCCTGAATGTGTGATGACCTTTAGCGAA
This sequence comes from Holocentrus rufus, assembly GCA_900302615.1. NCBI lineage: Eukaryota > Metazoa > Chordata > Actinopteri > Holocentriformes > Holocentridae > Holocentrus > Holocentrus rufus. The sequence continues at coordinate 24,781 of OMLF01028695.1, forward strand.
CAGACACACTGCAAGGGTCCACAGTGAAGATGAAAGGCCTTTGATGGGTGGATATCTTTTAATTAGTAATGAAAACATTGATTGGTCTCCTAACCCGCTGGTGTCCTGTCTTGTTTCTCATCTTTTTCGCTCCATTTTTGCCTTAACTTGTGCCAGGAGACTGGGAGAGGAGAGGCAGAGGCAGTGGGAGTCGAGCCTGAGATTGTCCAAGGATCATTGTCCATCAAGCGTCTTACCCAGGTATTGATTGTTCACAGTGAGGGGCAGTAAGCTGTTGGTCATTGAATCCTAAGGCAACAGCAACATTGTATTGACTATGAAACACAACGCCTTCAGTATTGAATGTCGATAGTTGTTGGCACACACTTCTTATTTAAAAACTGATTTCTCTTTCATGTTTGCAAATTATTTTTTCTAAGTTCAGCCAAAGAATGTAAAGTATGTCTGCCTAATCCTCAGCTGTATTACTGTTTGTGTATTTTGTTTGAGTTGAAGGGAGTTAATAACATTTTCTGATTCCTCCTGCAGAATTAATTTTCTTGTTGTTCAGTTTTTGGATTTTTTTTGTCTCTGTTTTCTCACTTTGTATGTTTTACCTTTATGTAAAATAAACTAAATTAAATATTGATTTTTATTGGCTGCAGGATGCTTGGTTAATTTATTTCAAATAACTGCTTCTCTAATTTACTTGCAGTGAAATATTCTTGGCATCCTGTCCTCCCACAGCACTTCTTGGGAGAGCGTGGCGTGTCCCTGCCACTGGTGTACCGCCACTGCTCTTTGCCACAAGGCAACCTGGAGCCCTTCCTGCGTGTTTGCCTACTGGATCCCAGGTTCCCTGCCTTTGTGGAGGAGGTGGAGGGGGAGCTGAAGAAACTGCTTCAGGACTGAAGAACAACAGCTCTCTCTCTCTCCCTCTCTCGCTCAACAACAGCTGGAGGAAGAAAGGTCAAGTTAGTGCAAGTGTTTTTTTCTTTTTATATGCGTAGGCCGTGCCTGCTGGTAGTGGAGTGTTCTTCTCTGTGCTGCCAATGTTGTTTCAAATGTTGCTACACATCAGTTGTTATGATACATGTTTATGGCCTGGAGAGGATGTTTGGGATTTCGTTTTGGGTGGTTTGAGGAAGAACTTACAAAAAGGGATTTATTTTTGAGCTTTTTATTCAGAAAAATTATTGGTCTCATATGTTTGATCGTGGCTATATACTCTGGTCCCTCTCATCCCACCCTTAATGCAGGTCCATTTGCACCGCAACACACATGGATACACTGTATTGATAGAGGAGTCATGCAGCTACAGCAGTGTATTTTGCTATGCCAGCTTCCAAGTGATCCCACAATATTAAAGCTTCACTGAGTAAAACAAACTGCCCTCCATATATCTATTTATAAATACATATTGCATAGGATAATAGCCATGCTGTACAGTTAAAGAGAGAAAAAAATAAAAATCAATCAAATAAATTGGGAAATATAAAAATTATCATTATTTTTTTTACAGATTTGCTATCATTTGAACACTCATACCGCAACATATACAAGACACCTAAGTTACTCTGGAAAGAAAATAAAAAGAATACACTTATTTGTAATTTTCATTTAGCTAGTTTAACACACAGTTGTCATTTTCTGTAATCACTCTCAATTAAATACTGCCAGTCACTGAAGCCCTTGCTTCACAATAAAAGTTCTGTTAAAAGTAGACTCCTTGTCACAAAATCAAACAGAGTTAAATGACTATGATATGCTGTACAAATTCTCAAGAATAAAACAATATTTTTTCATTTAGGATGACTCCATAAAAAACATACGTCTTTTTGGACAAAAAAAAAAAGAAAAAAGCCACACTTACATGAGGGATAACAACAGAAAATGTCTATTCTGAGTATCCTATTGCGTAATTATCTTGCATGCATTTTACATGATATGTAATACAAAAAGGATCACCTCATCTGAGGACATGATAAAATGAATAAAGGAGACATCAACAACACATTAAAAATGTGTACACCTCTGTGGTGGTTTTAGTCTTCGTCGTCATCCTGAAATCTTCATGTAAGACTGAATAAGGCATGCTTAAGACAGCCATTATGTTCTTTTTGTTGCCAGTGTTATGCTGATATTGTTTCTCATAAAATGAGACAAGATATGCTTTTGTAAAAACTGCCCGGAGCTCTCTCCACGTCTGATACCTTCATGTGGTCAAAATATGCAGTCTAGCCATCTCATCTGTGAAGAGAAAATCAAGGGAAGGTGTTACTATGGATAATTATCCTCCCAGCGAGTTCTATATTTAGCTCCCCTCCCACACAACACTTACTTCAATGAGTAAATAGCTTATTTTGTATTCCTCTGACGAATATTTTTGTCTTTGTGGTTGTTCGTTGAATTTGTTTTCCTAGGAAAGAAACAATTATGATTTAGTGACCTGAGGGAAAATAGCACTACAAGATATATATAAGTATGTATCATCTTTGTGTATTGAGTATTAATATACTTACATTGGTCCAACTGGTTCGTCATCTTTAACGTGAGGAGAGAACAGAGAAAAAAGAGAAAGAAATCAAATATTGGACAAAGATTGAACAACCACAGTTTTACTGCCAACCGCTCTAAGCCTAGCCTCACAAACCGTCTCAATCTCATGGGGTTCCTTTTCAATTCAGAATGAGCAGATGTGCATTAAATAGAAACTCATGAGATCCAGATGGCTCACAGAGTTCTTTCAGACCATTTTTTAATTACATTCAGCAGTTCCTTCGTGATTTTGAAAAGCCCTACTTCATGGATGTGACATTGTGACTGATATAGCATAAAGGTGTGGATCTCAGTGAAGAGTCTTCTCAACGTTCAGTGATTATATTACGTCCTGTCAATATCCATTGCTTAATATACCCATGTTCACGTTAACCTTATTTCCAATTCATATTAAAAAAAAAAAAAAAATCAATATAAATGCTCAGCGTCAGAATCATTATTCCCCCAGTGAGCCAAAGACATAAAATTGTCATCTTATCTCACTAAACTAGCTAATGATATCAAGCACTGCTGGAAGGAGAATTATTAGACAGATTAGAAAGTATATTAAAATTTCAAAATGTGCACAATGAGTGGATATTTTTTTTCACTGAAAGACAAGTTAGTTCAAAGACCCACAGCCTTAGGTTTACAGGATGGTTGGTGTTCATCATACAGATGAGAATGTGTCATTAGGTAAGTAACCAGTCACAGTGAGCTTGTTTCCATAACATGCAGCAAAAGAGAGCAGCAGCAGCATTCCATGGCATTAATATGGAGCAGATTATGGAGGTTATAATGTTAGAAAAAAAATGGTTCTGTGGCAATTTGGGGTAGGAACATTAGTCGGCACATCCCACCTCTTCCACACCATATATATAACACACATAGCCAGGATGCCCATCTTCCTTGCCAAATTGTGTTACACTGGCGAGTCAGTCAGGCCGTTCTCCCGTTCACTTCCTCTTCCTCTATTACAAAATAACCGGATCAGTTCGGGACTACGGTTCTACTGGGGAACACCTCCCAGTTGGACCTAACCGCTGATTGGTTCCCATAGTTGATGATAGTGTAGATAGAGTGCACCTTTGCTGGGAATGCCCATCAGGCGTCTCCTGGAGAAAATAGCGGAAGTTATAGAAAAAATATATTTTTGGCTTAGCTATATGTTGTTTACACTGTTAGGCTACTTGCACAGTGATGGCATCAGATGTTTTTTACGCTGATTGGCTGAAGGAGTTGTCTGTAAAAGTAATGACTCAATCCCAGTGAAATCGCTCTCTATGGGAGGAAGGCGAGACTGACTGACCAATGTAAAACAACTGGACGAGGAGGACTGGTGGCTACGACACAAGCTGTGTTCAATAAAATGTTTTTGCAAGCACAACATAAACACAGGCTTTTACTGTGTGAGATTGATACTTTGACAAGTCTCAAGGTGATCAGATTGCATCAAATCGAATTCCATGAGTTGCAGTTGTATGTAACAGCTTGTAAGTGTTTAGCTTCAAGCTCACATGATGTAAAATGTTATTTTGAAAGAGATCACACACAGCAAAATCTGTAATTTTAACAACTGGTTTTTAAAGACAACCTCTGCCTCAGAGCCCTTAGCTATGGAATATAAAAGTGTTCAAACACAGCTAAGCTATCATGGGACCAGAATTCATAATGCACGCAGACATGGGCCAAAACCCCAGGGAATACAGGATGCTAAAAGGAGGCTTTAGAGAGACTGCGCAGAGCGAGCAGGGAGTCCTCATTTCTGATTTGAATGGCGTAAACACGGCACATATAATCCACCTTAATCTCCTCATTTTTCTGGTAGATAAAACCAAACTAGAGGCCGTGCTCAGTGCTTACCTAGGCAGCTGTGCATACATACACAGAGAAGGTTTCATATATTTTTTTATTTATCACTGTCGTGTGCTACAGCGTAAACAGCATAAACCCTGATAAAGTAGGTAGCAAGGGCAGTAAAATGATCAGTAACAACCATCCTTAATAAATGGTTATTTATCATTATTTAACATCATTTCAGTATTACTTTACTGATAATCAAGTAACATTTTAACCAATATTTAATTCAGCATTCAATTTTTTTTAAACCAAGATAATAACAAATTTAATAAATTGTTAGCCAACATATTCGCAAAGCTATTATCTCTTTTAAGTTATGATGCAATAGCTAAAATATAAATGCTTTCTTTAATTATGGTAAGAAATGCTCAAATTACATTACAGTATTTACTAATGCTTCGTAAATTGTTAATTCAAAATAATTGCCATTTGGCAGTTAAAAGGTACTTACTTTAAATGATACATGCACAATTTATATGTATGGTTATTATAAAGTGTTACCACAATATACATTTTGTATTATGTACTGCATCCATCTGTTGTAGTTTTTTTTTTCTTTAATTTACTTCTGAATATTTAGCATCACACAAAACTCACTATTGTGATTTAGACAAAAAAAAGATCACTGCTCTTCAGTGAGGTATAGGTTATTATGTGACACCTCCCAGAAACCATTGCACAATTTAACTGTGATCTGTAAAAGCACGTCAAACAATATGGGCCCTCACTAATTGAAATGAAAGTGAATGCAGAACATATGTTGAGATAGTCTGTACATATAAAAAAAAAACTGAATAATTTGCTATGTGAATATCTCATAAGCAAAGATCATAATGGTCTGGATGGACTGTAGGCTAGTAGAAACATACAAACTGACAGAGAATAAAAACCTCTGAAAACATGCAGGATCTCTCACTTACCACCCATTTAGATTATGTTGCCATTTGGAAAGAGGGGGGAGGGGGGAAAGAATAGTAACCAATTAAGTCATATATTTTGTCTGATGCTACTACAGGAACCTCAGGATTTTTAATACTTGTAGACCAAAATGAGCCATTATTATTGCCATTAGTACAGCACAGAAATAGCAAAGTCTTGAAAAGGTTAGCTGTGGGCCACCTGTTGCTTACCTAATGTGCATCTGCAAAGGTCATATTAGCATGCATCTAATATGGGGCTTATGTTTGACAGTGTCCCTCTTCTCACCACACCAAACAAGTGGCAAGAAAGCAAGTCTCTTGACAGAGTTCAGATCTTCACAACAGGTCTGCTCTGCTCAGACCTAACCTTATGAATATTCACAAGGTCAGAAGCAACCGTATCAATCTGATAAGCTCCACTCATGATGGCGGTTGATGTTAACATCCTAGATCTTTGTGAGGTACGGCAGTTATAGTTTAACTTCTCTTTAACAAGAAAGCTCTTGCTGAGATCAGATCCTCCAAGGTAAACCTCTAATCAAGTACTACAGGCTACCAAATTGATCTGAACCAATCTGCAACATTTTGTTCGTCTGTAATTTGGCAAAAATAGCATAGACGGACTGCATATCCATGTATGGATTATCTTGCATGTTCACTCAAGTAATTTCCAGCTAGTATTTGGTAAGTCTGCAAAAGACTGATGTAATATTTCTAAGGAGACTATGGGCTCTATTTTCACGCCTGTGCAGATTAAACACAGTGATTTTGCACAGGCAAAGTGGAAATTTCACTGCGTTTTTTTCACCTGTGCGTATTTGGTAATTTCGCACCTTGCCTCATCAGTTGTGCCAAAATGGACAGGCAGTGTGCTGGAGAAGATAGCTGATACAAATTGGGTGCAATTTTGGTGTCCAAATACACAACTGCACCTCCACCTCCTGACCAATTTACATGACTTTTGTTGGCAGAGGCACACTTGCATACATAGACAAATGACATAAACCCCTTTATGTATGTCAAGTTTCCCTGTTTCATTTTGAATTTTTTTTAAACCAGTAGACGTATTTAGTTGCACATCAAAATTATGACTTCACTAAGGAAATTATGCCAGTAACATAGAGTCTTAAAAGGGTCAGATTAAGGGCATATTCTTACCAGCATAAGTCATCCACAACTGCTTGTGGGATGTATGACAGCCCTCTCTCACAGCTGATTAAATTCTTACAGTCATCTGAAGGCAAAAGGACCAGTATGTTCTATCTGTAGCCTGTAATTTTATGGATGTAGTGAACATTTTCAAAGTGCTGAGCGTTATCCAGTGTGGCTAGCTAGATTAAATCTTGTGCAACCAGCACCATCTCATGCAAAATCTCTGGCTATGTCTCTGCAAGCTGCACAGTATGCAGCACAGTACAAAATATGAGTATTGCGGGGGCACCCGGGTAGACCCAAGATGTGTGTTTGTATGAAAAACTGGCAGGTGGACGCAGGTGGATACGCTTTAAGTGGGCGGACCCAAGCTAAAAAATGGAATAAGATGATTGCAGAATCAATCTTATGTATCAAATATACATGCTGATTTCAAATAGCATCAAACGAATGCAAAAAATGCACCATCTAACAATTTAATAAGAAGAAGCTGAAGAAACAGAATTTTGCCATCAGAAACTAGAAAACACCATTTCCCACGATCCTCCATTGCCAGGTGGATGCAAAGGTGTGTACTTGGGTGGAAAGCTCTGTAGCTACATAGTTTATTTGAGAAGAGAGCAACAATACAACACAACAACAATGGCGCTGAGGATTTGTGCTGTTTGTGGATATAAGTTTTATTGCTGCAACCATGGCAATTTTTGTTGCCCAAGTTCTTTTTGTGTAGTTTACAGTATTGGAAGTTAGACGCTCAGACTTATGACATCAGAATTCTGGTGCACTAGAAAACTACAAAATAGCACCACAACCACAAGGTAAAATGGATATATTTGTGTTTAGTGTTAATATGTTTTATGGTTCAATCTTCCTTTAAGCTTACGTTTACGTTTCCCAAAACCATCTTAAAGATTCTCTTGAAAATGATTGTAGATCTACGATTACTTCTGACCATTTGCAGGTGGCTAGGTGCATCTTAACAAACTCATGAACTTGCAGGCGTCACCGCAGGGTACTTGTTTCAGTGTGAGCTTGTTCACTTGTGCTTTTGTACACATGCTACCACTGTGAATTAAAGTGATTCTTGAGCCAAACACATCCCACACTCAAGTTTATCTTTGTTATGAGTGTGCACTTACGCAATTGACTTGTTCAAATATGCAAAATAACAACAATGCAGCAGCAGGGTTTCACAGGATTCAGAGATATCAATCAACTTAAGACTTTTAGATTTGTTTGCATTGTTTCCTATGCCTTCTGTTTAGTATTTTATGTACCTTTAATATACAGCGTGGCTTGCAGACATTCTTTGACATCATAAGATCATGTCATTAACCCTTTCAGAACCACAGACGAGCGGCGATAAGAATATAAGAAGATGATCTTTGGTTGATGGGTGCGTAGAATCGCTTTTGAAAAAGCACTTATCCAACACAACTGCACCAGCACTTCCACTACACCAACACCTCTCGTCACAAAATTTTAAAAAATCTGTCCGTTGCACTGAAGTGAGTTTGCTCTGTGGGTTGATTGACTGCCTGCATGTGCAGCTTGATTCACGAAAACAAAGCCATACAGACTGTATGTCTTTGAAAAATATTGCAATAATTTATGGAAAAATCTTTCTGCGGAACTACTTCAATATCTCCGACTTATGGTTGGCAACAAGAAAAAAAAAAAAAAAAAAAAAAACTGAGCACACGGTGTACATTGCTAAGTAAATTGCTACAAGTCCTTGCTAAGGTCCAGCGCAGAAGTACATAGTATTTGTGAACCAAGGACACTGAAAGGGCAGATGGGACCAGATGCCTTGTACAAAGGATTTTTTTTTCTTTTACCATGTACTTAAATATGAATTCAGTGATGGAAATCTGAAACCTTAGAATTTCACTTGGCTTAGAAAAAGGCTGACATCCTCAAAAATGAGATTCTGACCCACAAGACCACCTAAGAATTCTACATAGTACACACATTCTACATAGTGAAAAAAATGCTCTTTACAGCATTGGGACCAGTTTCAGCTCTGTGCCTGTATGATGATGTATGCTTTAGCACACTGTATGTTTATTTAGGTTACTGGCAAGCATAATATACGTAATGAATAACATAATAAAAAAGACCTTCTTACAGCTCTGAAATTGAATAGTTAGCCATGTTTCATGATGCAAAAGGGACCCTGGCAGTCTTGTTTATAACTGTACAAGGGATGTAAGTAATGAATAATTTAGTAACCAAGTATTTTGTTTAATGAAATCAGTGAGACGACAAAGAGGCCCTTGCTCATTTATTTCTAGGGGGTTTAGGGGACACTTAAACCCAACATCTAACATTTCTGTTTTAGATCAGCAATTTTTTTTCCTCTTATTTACCACCACTGTAGCTGCGCTGAGAGCATCTCTTGATGATGTCAGTGGATTAACTTTTAGCTAATTAGCTGGGGAATAACAAAAACACAACATCAAACAACAAAATGGCTCCAGAAATGCAATGTAAATCACCAATGCAATGTTTTAAGCAGTTGTTTTTTTTTTTTTTTTTGTTTTTGAGACA
>OMLF01028695.1:40401-58400 GCA_900302615.1 Holocentrus rufus
ATCTAAAGATGTGACTATATTACCTGTCAATTTATTGAAGGTGCAATAAGTGCAAGTGCAATTTAAAATTCAACTGCTGTGGCTTTTTATTACATTTTGCCAAGTTATTACATTTTCTGACAGTTATTGCATCATCAGTTGCGACACACCTGTAGAGAGCAGAAATCGGTGAACTAGTTGACACACAGTGACCGGCCTGGCTGAGTGTGTATTCAAGGGGAGCGCATGTCATTTCCTCAGGCAGTGCAAGTCTCATATCATGACAATGAATATGTTTACATGCACACGAATAATTGGATCTGAACCCAATTAATGTAAGACTCTGATTACTGAAATTTGTCATGTAAATGAGATTATCTCAGTTGGGGTAAAGTAATAATCAGAGTAATCATAATCCAGTTAATAAACCCAGATTTCTTTTTAAATGTATTGAGTGGGATTTATTTTAGCTTTTTCACACTGCACTTGCTGATTCACAGACACAGAAACCCATATGTATTTACAAAGCAAACAAGGCACAGTGTGCAAGCCAAGAGTGTTTTCTCACTTTATTTTATTATCTCAAGATCGCCACGTGATTACCTTGCAGTCTCAAGATAGCAAATGAATGGTTTTGTTGAGCATATTTAGTCATAGTATAGCCAGTGTATAGGAGGTCTTAAGTTAAAAGAGGTGAAATAATCTTAAGTTAAACTGACAATGTCAGATGGAGATGTCATAACTGATTAGTGCATTTATTTAATCAAGGTTTGCCAGGGGCAGAAATTGCAACTGCTGTCACTAACTTTCTTTAGTTTTGATCGTGAGGAAAACATCTCTCAATTTATCTAATGAATTAAGTAACCACGAGAAAAGAAAGTATGATGAAACTGTCATCACAATATAGTGGGACGAACAAATTTGAAACTGAAATAGTAGACTATAGAGTAGAGTGATTCTTAAATGATTCTATGTAAACTGGGTTATTAGAGAAACTGTGTTACTTTGAACCTTGTGAATCCTGTAATCAAAATGTTGCTGATTGCTGCCAGTAACTGGAGTATTGGTGTGCATGTAAACAGAAACACTGAACCATAGAGGTGCCAGTAACTTCTATGTTGTGCTCATACAGGATGTTGTGTCACTTGAGGTTTGGTTGGTTTACCACTTATACTTACACTCTGAAAAAGGATATCATTTTCAAAACATTCTTGTGTCTAGCTTAGGGCAAAATGCATTTGTGTTACTTTTCAATGCAAAATCAGATGCATATCTTGTTTTGAAAAGTAACACAAACTTATGTTTCTGTTTTAAAGAAGAGATTGGAGTGTTACAGTATGTCTGTAAACCCCAAGCCCATTCAGGTATGTGTTATAAGTTAGGCACATGTATGAAAAGTAACTGTAGTTTTTATCTGGGCATGCACGTTTTGTGTAAGCTACACAAACTCAAAACTACATTCAGTTTAAAAAAAAAAAAAGTGCCAAAAAAGAGTTGTCATCACATTCTGTGCACAGCTTCCTGTGTATGGGAATGAATAACTATATAGTGAATTAAAGAACAACGAAGCTATACAAAATCACAAACTAATTTAAGCAAAACTATAAGGCTAAAACAAGACAATCACATTTTAGCACGTTCCCCAACTACAAACTATACATTCACATCAACGAGCCATTATGTATAGCCTGCTATATACATGTAATAACTTGGACATATTACATGTATATAAGAAGAACGTTTACTCTCAGTAATGACAGAATATATTTATGAGGCTTTGTGTTCATATTTCAAGTTTGATAAACTGCATTGTGGCAGAAATGTGGGAGACAAGTAAGTGAGTCAAGTCAGTTGTCAGCCTTTTCTTTAAGTGTTTTTGAAATGTCAGAGACCCCGCCGCTAATCAAACACAGTCCAGAAACAGAAACAGTGCAGAAAACAAAATTTGTGAGACAGTCCAATCAGAAGTTATTATTCAGAAGAGCCAGTAAGGAGCAGACTCCTCTAAGCTTCTCAGAGAGCTTCACTGTGACTAACAACATTCCACATCTCCCTTTGCTCCAGTGGGCAGGGCGCTGAAGCGTGTACAGATTAAAAGGGTCCAGTTGACATTCAGCGTGTTTGAATGTTTGTACGCATACAGCAGAGGGGAAAAGGATATAATGTCATTACTGATTCACAGTCACACACTTAATGGCTAAGAAGGCACAAGGTTACACAGTGCACAGGCATGTCCAGAGAGACTGTCTTTTGTGGAAGTGAAATCGCTCTTATCTGAAAGACAAGTAAGACAATGAAGACCCTTACGTGGGCTTATCCTTTATTGGATTACCACACACAAATATGAAAGCGGAAAATGTTTGCTCTTATCAGGAAATAGCTGACAGCAGGGATCACTCTTTACACCTTAACGGCTCTCTCCTTGTGTCTTCTTACAGTCCCATTTATACTTTGCCCAGAGTGAAAAGCCAAATCAAATGCGCCACTGCTTCAAAGCGCCGCTAGGTCTCCGCTACATGTTGCAGACAGGGCTTTGAAGTTAATAAAACAATCCACGCAACGCAAGAGACAAAACATAATGTGAAGGGAAAAAGCATCACAAATAAAACCAGGAATAAGAAATAGGTGAAATTGGGATACAGAGAAAAAGATAATGATCAGAGTACTGTAAAAGGACACATGAGACAGAGTAAGAACAGAAGTTTGGTGTGGGAGGAAAGAGGGAAATGTAGACAGAGACTGGGTTACGTTCCTGGGTTTGTGGTCATTTACAACAAGATGCTCAAAGGATTTTGGGAGAGGCAGGCAGTTTATTGAATTCAGTGGGTTAGAACATAAGGATCTATTCATAGACTTTGGGTTTGATAAAACAAATAAGACAGATAAGAAGAAAGAAAAGATAAATACTCGTAATATAAATAATACACAAAAGGAAATGCTGGTATAAAGGATTATTGGAAGAAATAGGAACTTTGGGCACAGTTGCTTTGCTAAATAAAAAATTAAAACAGATCAAATCAAATAAACGTGGTTGGCGTTTTGTTTTATTTTTGCCTGGCCAGTGACCGCTGTGGTGAAGGTGGGCTCTCGAGGAGTTTTACAGTGGGATGGTTGGGACAGGGGGATTGCTAGTTTTGTTCACCATCTAGGTACTACGGGACATAGACCACTCACTCTGTAGCACCGAAATGGTGGCCTGGGCGCGGATCCAGGTGATGGCAGGGTTTTGTCGGAGGTCATTGCGCCTGGGGTCGTTGCTGGCCCGGCACTCATAGGTCCCCGAGTCCTCCAGTGTGAGGCGCGTGATGCCGAGCACGCTGACCCCGTTGGCACCGTAGGCTGTGTTGATGGATACCCGCCGCTTGCGGGCTCCGTCCCACAGCTGCTTGAAGGAGTCAGCCCGGTTGATCTCAGCATACCACCACTGGATCTCCGGAGTGGGGTTACCAACCACGTCGCAGTACAGCTCAAAGGTGTCCCCCGTGAGCTTAGTCTCAGACATTGGCGACTTCACAAACCCAGCTGGAGAGGAAAAGTGTATCAGGATGGCAGGGGAGGAAAGGGTAGAAGAGGGTTAGAGTGGTAGGAAGATGTGGAAAGCCCAGGGGATGGAGAAGGAAATCAAATGTAATCAATTGGAAACAAAACAGAGGATGATTAAAGGCAAAGCAAAAAGAAGCAAGCCACAAATCATTGATAGGTGGAAAAAAAGGTTAATGAATCTCTAAATCCAGTCTGTTCATTGTCAGTGTTTCCTGGCCCACTAAGGGCACACAACCTTCAGACACAGTCAGTCAACTGGTCCCCAGTCCATGTCTTCAAGTGGTAATGACATCCGCAAATTTTTTTTTTTTTCCTTTTCTTTCTTTTTTTTGTGCACCAATATTTTGGAAGTGCACCTTTTCTATGCATGACTTAGGAAACTAACTAAATGCAGTGGGGAAGAAAACTTTGTACACTTATCAACAGCAGATTCATCAGTTTCAACCATGTGCTTAAAGATTTTGGTCAAACCAGTAAACAATCACCCACATTGCTTTGTGCCACAACAATCAGCGGCACCAACTCCCACTTGACCTCGCTGACATGGAAACTCAATATTCCATCCTGGCTCCATATAGCACAGTTTAATACAATGCCTGAATCTAAAGTAGAATGATACAAAACCTATGATTTGGGTGATTCATTTATTAAGTGAAAATGATATTCTGAATAAAAAAAAATGGTGCAGTCAACAATGGGTTCAGTTTCAAACCCACTCATCTAGGCAGAGAGTCAGCCAAAACCAGTGTTATTCCATGCAAGCAACTGTGGATTCTCCCTAAACATGTATTAATGTGCTTTTTGATGGTTTAAGTAAAATAACAGAGCTTAAACAACTACTTTTTGCAGAATTAGTCGTGATTTCGGTGCCACAAACGTGTTGTGTATAATGTCAGTGCCGGATAAGAACATTGCTTGATCTGATGGAAAGTCACGTGACTAGTCAAAATCAGTGGCTTGGAAATGTTCCCCTTGAGCTTACCATGTCTCAGTAACACCACTCTGTCAGAACAGTCAAGGTCATTTGAAATGAACACTGCTGAAATTAAATGTTCAGTAATGTGGATTCCTATGCAGGTGTGGTGAGTGTCATTAATCCTAAAAAAAAAAAAAAAAAAAGTCACTGCCCTGTGCTGGGTAAGTCATTGATGAAATTTTACACCATAAAATAAAATACTAAATGCTCATGTTTTTGAGCATGTCATGCACATCAGTGCCATGTATGTATAAACACAGGCTCGTCACATTTCATCCATATCAGCTGTAGCCAGAAACCACAGGAATTAGGTCAGCCAAGCCTTCATTCAGGGTAAGATGGACTAAAAGAATAATACCACTTAAAAAAAAATAATGGCATATGCTATTCCTGCGGCCCAGGATAATTGAATCATTGTTGCTGAGCATCGCTAATTCTACTTTATAGCTAGAAGCCACAAAACCATGACTCTAATCAATAACATCATGAAGATGTACAACAAAGAAATACCCTCGAAATACAGAATGGGTTACTTGACTTTTCGGAGTCCTTGAGAGTTTACTTGAGCTATTACACAAAATGAGTTTAACCTTTTTCTAGCAGCATGTGTAAGCAGAAAATGCAGCCACATCCTCACAACGCTTGCACTTAGTCACTGCTGTATATCCATTTTTTCAAATTCAAATTCATCACAGATTAGCTGGACAGACTCCTTCATTTCTGACAATAAAGGGCTTTAAAATAAAGGTAATTGTCATGTGGCACAGGAGACGGAATTGAATTCTGAAATGCAGAGGGATTCCTGTTTAAAGGCAATTCATCAACATCATTACCACCATTACTGTGAGTGTACTGTGGTGCGTGTCTCATTGGCTGATTCATGCCTCTGTTCCACATCAGTAGTTAGCCCCACAATATATTGCCAACCTTAATGAACCTCATCTAATGACAAATCACCTGGACCGCAGGCCCTGTTCTCTGCCACCCCTACAGCCTGTCAGCTGTTAACCACATGTGCTTAAATAAATCACAGAAAAAAAAAAAAAACACTTCCCAAATCTGCCCTGGATTGAGGCTGAGGAAATAGGAAGAAAGAGCCTGTGGTCTCTTGAGTGTTAGACGGTGTGTTGTGTCTAACTACAACAGCTTACAGGCCCTCCCAGATCTGTCTGCCCTGCTTAAAGTTATACATCACAAGCACATGAACAGATAAGCCGATGGGGAGGAAGGAGTGCAAGCAACAACAATATTCAGCTCTGCCTCCACAATGTATCCAGTTAGATTTTATTTCAATAAATTTATTGAATGTTTATCTGCCAGGGGAAAATAAGCAGCGCACTTTCCACATTCATTTACAAAGAGTCATTTCCACACTTGGTCAAGCAAATCAAGGCACAGTTAATAATTTTCTCTCTGTTATGAGTAGTGTTTGCAAAGCTGTATCTCTGTGCCAAAACAGGCTGTACAGGCACACCCAAAATAATAGACAGGTGGGGTCTGTACCTTCCATCCGTTGACCAACTTCACTTTATGACTCGCCATAAAAAAATAAAAGAGATGATATCAAAGACAAATAGAAATTTAGCCTGAAAATGCAGTCTTTCTGCAAGGAGATGGGCCTGATAATATTAGGTGCTTACAAGGCTTGTTTCTGTGCGTGATGCCTAGAGATATGCAGAGTAATTAGCATTTGTTTCTTTTCTCTGGAAACATCTGGGCCCATCAAGTTCACCCCATAATCCCAGAGGGTGAATCCAAGCCTAGCCGCCTACATTGTTAAAGCGATATTTCACTTTGGTAGAACATTTACTATGGCAACAATACTTGAGAGGGTGTTCCTTACTGTGAAGTCCCCATAAACACAATAAAGACTGTCCTCAAAGGCAACATGAGTAAATACAAAGGTTATCAATCAACGTGTATAAAAAGTGTATATAAATACACTACAAAAAAAAAAAAAAACTGTATAGTCCTGTATTCTGTATACAGACTGCAGCAGGTTTATTATGTTAGGTAACATATTTTTGTTAATTGTTCTTGGTGTATATTTTTTCGTTTTTGTTTTGGTTGTGTTGTTCAGCATGTCGGGATGGTAAAAGGTTGACTGAGGTCTGAGTTAGAAAGAGACAGATGTTGCACCACTATCAACTAGACTATAGATAATTCAGATTCAATAAAGCTTCCTCATTCTTGTGCTCATAACATTATAGGCATTTTAGTTAAGCCTCACAAATCTGCAAAAGTAGTGCCTTGTTCTTACTGCTAGCAGGACCACTGCTGGGAAAACGGGGATAAATAAGTAAAGATCACACACTAGCTCCCTGGTTAACACTAAAGCTGGTATATAAAGTATGGCAAGCAAGAAGTAAATTTGCATGTTTGCATTTGTGGGCCGATAAAGCAGCGGGAAAACCCAAAATGTGGGTGCTACCACTCTTAAGTACGAGGGTCATGTAGTGAGAAGTGTCCTGTATCACTGACACATATATCACTTTAAAGCTGGCACGAAGTAGAGATACAGAGATGTAGACCAGACCTCCATTCATTATTTTGCAATGTGATCTAAAAATGCTTTATGCCACAATATAGTGTCGCCCTTGAGTAAAACTCTAAAGATTCTTGAGCGTATGAAAATTACCTTGATCACTTGCTATAGTGGCTTGAATGTAATTTAACCAGAGAGGTCAGAAATGTAAGATGCTTTCACAATAAGGATTAAATAAAAAATGATGAAATCATACACAGTGGCATCTCTCATTCAAACATTTACTTCAATACGACATGAGAAAAGATAGACCGATGCTATAATCGTATGACAGTCACTATACATACCCTACTGAGGTAGGTTAGGGCAAGAGAGATCCCCTGAGGACTGACAGCAAGCCACACACCACCACCATGCAGGCTGAGTGAGTCAGCTGCCTGCCTATAACCTGTATCCTGGTCCCCAGTCCCACAGCACAGACAGAGAAAGCAGCGAGTAGGAAACCCCCTAGGACCAAATGGTTACGTGCTGGGCAAGCAGTGTGTGTGTGTGGCCCGCGTACGTAGGCGCATGCAAGCGAGTGTGAGTGAGTGCATGTTTGTTGTATCTGTACATTACTCCAACAGATATATGTGCCTCTGCAGATCATATCATGCATGGTGGAAGCTTGTAATAGTGTTTTGTTATGCACATATTGTTGTTATTATATGTTATTGATTCACTCACTGTTGCACAATGAGGAGAGTAGCCATTTTCCTCTTGCTTTTGCAATATTTTTGTTTTGCAACGAACTATGCATACTAACATTTCAGCATTGTAACATGTTTTGACGTGAGGTGATTGTGCCAACTAGCTGTACATAACTTCAAACACACAATAACATACTTAATACTGACAGCATAAAGGGCAAAGCTGCTATTTTCTCATCACATCACATTACGTTAAGTAAATCAAAAAGCTTATTTGCCAGAAAGTTGACATATTCCTTTAGGATGATTGCGGTACAGTTTATAGATGTGATATCTGGCAAGGAGCTGCTACAGCTGACTCTGAGTTAGAAGGGCTTGAACAAGGCAACGATAATAGATTCATTGGTGTGGGTTGAAAGATGATACATGGCAGCTCTTAATGCATTAATGGGGGAGCGGTTATAGTTCTCCTCATTGATCTCATCACATCACCAATATACCTTATGGAGCGATGTAGGAGAAATATTGCTGTAAGTAGCAATGCTGAACCCCCCAAAAAGGACACTGGAGACCTCTGCCATTTGGCTGGAAATACTTGCTGCTGTCATTTAGATGACAGAAGACAGGCAAAGCTATTTTTAATGAGACTTAAATCCTAATAACCCCTGTGCTGGGCTGAAATGTCCTAATCCCAACCCCCCATAACCAGCACATTTCCTGATGTTTTTTTTTTTTCCCTTTCAGAGGTCAAGACAAGGGAACACAAATGATTCACTGTGAAAACCCAGCAGCGTTTTAATAGATACGCCATGGGTCACAGATTTTCATAACCATAACAACACATGATAATTCTAAAATCAAGAGAATTTGCTTTGACAAATACTCCCACCCTGTCTCCTAAATATTATTAAGGATGCATTGATCAGGGACTATGTATCGGAAATCGACAGATATTGACGGAAAATGCTGAATCGCGCATCGGTGACACTAAACTATAACGATCCAATCCATCCAAGTGAAATTAGTTTTTAGAGCGGAGTCACCTGCTTAGTCATGTCCACTGTCTGGAATTATTTCACAGTTCAAGTAAACATGTATCTCATTGATTATGAAAATATTGTGGGAAAATAAATTAATATTTAATAAGTATGAAAGGTATCCAACAGTTGAATCATACAAAAAATTCTCCTAAGGAAGCTGAACATTTTAAAAGTTGCATGAAGTTTCTAGCTGAAAATATAACAGAGAAGTGAGAGTTTGAAAAGGGCTGGGTTTGAACCATATAAAAATATTGTTCTCTTCTTCCTGTGTAAAGCTGTTGCACTTGTATCACGATACTTACTGCGATACACTGCAGTACTCTACATAATTTACTGAAAAATAAAATACAGAGCTGAGAATACAACTTTCTGTGTCCCACCTGGGTAGTCTAATGTTTATGTAACATTATTCTGATAACTCAGCGGACAAATTGAGTCATAACTATTTAATTCAAAATTTCCAATTCCAATTTATTCGAACAGTATTTGCATTGCACAGTCACTGAACACTGTGCAATGCAATCCATTTAATGTATTGATATGAGGGGAGGGAAAATTGATACAGTATTGTGGAAAAAAATATTGCAATGCTCAGCTGTATCAATTTTTTTTGCACAGCCCTAGTGCACAGTACAGCCGATACTCAAGGTCCTGTACTCAGCATCAGTATCGGGAGAGAAAAATAGTATTGGAGCATCGCTAAATATTGTGCAATATTTGTAAATATAGTGCAATATTTCTGCATATAAACTCATATGACCTGAGTATGCTCAATATCAGCTGGTGGTGGCCTATATTGTAGGTAAGAAAAACAGGTTTGTATTGGAAAGGTCATTGGTTCAAATACCCAGACTGATGGGGAAATTCTGAGTTGGAGAAGCAAATGAGTAATCCTCTGCATATTCTGTCTCCGAGGCGCCCTTGTGCAACACACTTAACCCCAGTTTTATAGCTAGAGGTAGAAGTCTGTGGCTAAATTGGGGAGCTCCAAGCTGTTTAAGTGTAAAACTGTATGGATGTGACGCAGGGTGGTGCTGAAAAAAGCATGCATGCTCAGCAAAAAACGTTGCCTGGGTGAATAAAATAAATAAATAAAAATGTGGTTCACCTTATGGTTGTGCATCAGTAGATATGCCTGCAATGTCTTTTAGACTGTGGGATGCTGCTCCTAATCAGTGCAGTGCATATCAGGTTTCACAGTGGGCAAGCATGACTCAGTGTAAGAGTTGGCTTGAGTCCTACAGCATATTTTCCGGTCTTACAAATGTACCTTTTTCCAGAATCTGGACAGCAGCATGATATGGACAAGTTACTGCATCATATAGGTCTATTAGCTGGACAGGCCTGTAACATGCTGAATTACAATAGTGGCTTTTGTTGATGTCGCTTGGCTCAAGTAACTTAATAACGATTGTGGAGTCACATATTGACCAAAATAACTTCCACTGAATACAGCGATTGTACTATACATTCCATTACATGTGGACAAGGCTTTTTCTGCATGACATCTGCCTGCACTTGATTGTGAAACCCTAATGAAAGCCTCATTCTCTCTACGCTACAGTATATTTGTTGGCCTGGCCTCAGTCTTGAGCAACTGCTAACCTCAGTGCTTTAACCAGTTATATGACAGAAAACAGTTTTCTTAATGCTGCTTGTAAGTCAAATGAAAACTCATCATTTCTAAAGGTTGGCTTAGCATGGTCTGAATAATGTTTTGATTCACACAGGCAGTGATAACAAAACTGTTCTCAGCAGAAGCAGCGGCTACATAGTTCATAGGGGGATATTATGTAAGGCACAAAAGCAGTTCTTCAGGTCAGTCGCCAGCCACTCATCGACACTCTTTATCTACGATGCATAAAGACCACGGCCCCTTAGAGCTTAAATAGTTCACAGCCACCCAGTGAGTTTTCAGAGGGCTGTGCAGCTGTGCACAAGGAGGCCGTCCATTAAGAGTTAATGGATTTACTTTCACAAAAGGACCTTAAAGCCACAGTTCTCGGTGCTGTGTCTCGGTGGTAAAAATAGAATTGAGGCAGAATGGACGGATGCTATTTACAGTCCTCCAAATATCTGTCGCTGAAAACGGCCATCTACTTTCTCCCTGAGCGTGCGGAAATAATAGCTCCAACTCCCTCCGCTTCACACATACAGTGATTACATCTCATGCACTTATAATTATTATTCTCTCCACGTTACTGCCTCAACGTTGAAATATCACTGAGGGAAATCTAGACTTGCATAAGCAGCTGGGCATTGATTACCCGTAATCTGAATTGTGAGTGATAAATTAAATGGCTTGGGGTTGCAGGGGACGTGTGACCAAATACCATCAAAATGTCACCTGCGATATTATACAGTGAGTGTAGCCTACTTACTACAACTGTGATTAAACTTGTGATGAACCCACAGTCTGTTTACACTTGAAAATAAAAAGCACCATTTTATCCGAGCCAACTAGGCATCACTGGCATGGCCTACTACAATCTGGCAGTGTGTGGTCTGTAAATTACTGTAGCTTGGAAATTTCTCTCTTTGTAAGAGTCGACAAAGTAGAGACACTTTTAGTGACAGGACGGCACCAGTCTGTCTCCCACTGCCCCGTGTGTATGTGTGTGCACATACGTGCGTGCATGTGTGCGTGCACATGCATGTGTACGTGCACGTGCGTGTTGCACACGCGCACGCATGTGCCTGTGGTGTGAACTGGGCCCCAGGGAACGGGCAGTAACACTGGGCAAAGACCACAGGAAGTGCTTGGAATGCCTTTGCTTGAGCTTTATCAAACAATAGAGGGCCATTATTTGATTTTCCAGATGGCAAGATCAAAGCTTGCCCTTGTTTGCACACATACACTTCAAGCACCTCACACAAATGAATACAGAGGTAAGAAGAAAATTCAAGGAGTATACTTTGTTACATAACTGCTGCGCTATTTCAGTTCAGTTTTTTCTCCACCATGGCTAAAGGATGTAGGTTGTTCTCTCTGCTTTGTATGGTAAATCAGTGATTCTCAGTCCTAGCATTGCTGGTTTTCTATCCTACCATGTCATTAATTGCTTTCACCTGGCACTTGGCCATTTGTAAATCAGTATCTGAGTAGATGGCTGTGATGAGAACTAGCAGGGCTATGGATTGAAAATCACTAATCTAGGTGGAGCATCTCCCTTCACATGGTGAGGAGAGGATTTTGGTACAACCTAGCAAAACAGCAGTCTAACCATCAAAAACTGGGTGACTTCAGTGTTTCTCTTTGTTGTAAAAAGTGCAAAATTGGACTGTTTCCGTTTCAAATATTGTTACAAATACGTTGTCCTTGAAAGGTAGGACAATGCTGATCAAGTGAGATTTTCCAATTTTCAAAATATGCACATGCTTGGCACATGTGTGATGGGGTCCAATTTTCCCAAAGGAATGCCAAGAGGAATGATCAGTCTGAAGAGTCTATGCTTTATTTTTATCTAAAGGCCACTCTGCAGGAGCATGTCAGTGCTATTGATTTGTCAACAGAGGGGGCCTTGACATTTGGGTATAGCAGCTTCATAGTCAAAATTTCAACTTTTATCTGTTAACAAAGATATGATGGATCTTATTACCAAGATCATCCTTTACTGTTTTCAACATCTCTCTCTGGGCACCCCAGTATTTACAAATGTAGGCTGAAAATAGGGCTACATTTAATACAGAAATTAAGCAGACACATACTTTAGTCCTCGTATCAACAGCTCTGATTAATCATTTGAGAATGAAAAACAATATCAGCAATTCCACATTCTTGCATCTGTAGCAGAGCTATCGTCAGTTTACATTCATTACAGAGCTGATCAAAATGCATACAGACCAATGATAAAGCAACCTAAGCTGGGTGAATAGAGAGGCATATCCATATCCTGTTGTACTCAGTCTCATCTCCTTCCCATTAGAGTTTTTTTTTTTCTGCAGGGACCATCTTGAATTAGAATAAAATTCTATGATTATAGCATTACAATATTGACCTAAAAACTGAAACAGATTAAATCCAGCTGCGTAATAAAGCCGAAATTCTACAGGATATGCTGGGGTTCCTCAAGGAACCTATTAAGGCTGTTCGGCAATTTAAATTTGAAAACCCCATAAAGGTTCCACAAAAAGCATTTCATATATGGCTCATTCTGTGTCCCTCTGGAGGGACAGAGGTGATTCACCAGAGTTGGATGTCAGGACATGCTGTATCAGAGGACAACAGCTTACAACACCCAATGACATGCCACTGACATTCACTTAAACCTCATCATGTCTGTCTTAATGATTAATGGACAGCAACAAATGATTGTTCTTTAGATCTGAATCTGCATCGAACTGAAATCTTGGGCCGGTACATTGTCCTTCAGAAGTTTGGAGAAGGGAGACATCCAAATGTGTAACTAAGCAAGGCCCACTAAAAGCCACAGTCACAATAAATGTGGTAGGCTACATAAACCAGTTGAGTCAGTCAAATGTGTTCCCATGGACAGTAGTTGTGACACAGTATCACATTTGTCAGTATTTACAACACATTCTAGAAAGCCTTTAATCTCTGTTTGGTCTTGATAACTGCCTACTTCAGCAGTCCAGAGCAGGTTAGTCTGGCTTCGCACATACCTCTGGTACCCAGCCCACTTGGACACAGCACAGTCACATTGCACACTGGTAGCTTATGGTATGCTATTCGAACTACACGACATAATTACTCAGAAATATCCCGCCATTCGGTTAAGTGACCATCTTCAATCATCAATCATCATGCAGCCTATTTTATGAGACATGGAAGAATATATTTAATCGGCGAATAACAGTTAATCCCTCTTATAGGCACACGTACGACACACTCAGTTGGGAATGTGAACAAAATAACCTTGCAAAAATGTCAGACCAGGGTCAGTTTTATTTTTCCTCCGAGTTTAGTTCCACACAGGCTACAGTGACAAGATATTGTGGTCACAAGCGAGCTAAATACTCAGATCATCAGTTATGTAAACAGATTTGTTGGTGTATAAGTTAACTCTGGCCTTGCTGTTGTAACTAAATAAACGTTTAAACACAGTCATCCTTAAAATCCTTTTGGAGCAATTCTCTTAGACTATACCGTCTCTTCCTCAGACAAGTCAAGTCACCTCTCCTCACTTCGATGTTTACAATTATGCCGCGGCCACATCTGGTTTCTTACCGTTCTGAGCCGAGATGAAAGGCAGCATCAAGTTTCCGAAAAGGACCACGGCCAGCATCGCTGCGTTGGGATGCATTGCTGGGGCTCGGCGAGAGTACCAGGGTCTTGGTCGGACGAATGTGGGAGGAGAGATCGTCTATTGATCACAGGATCTAGAGAGATGGGCCGAGCATAGCACTGATTTCTTTAAAATAGTCAGCCGAGGATGATTAAAAAAAATGGACAGAGAAATGTATCCAGGATTGAGAGACCTTAAGCAGACAGCGATGAATTAATGGTCCGGGACAAGGCCAGCGGCTCAGGGATGCCGATGTGCAGCCATAGGCGGCGAGGACGCTTCCTTCGTCGGATTCACGGAAGTATTATGGTCAGATTGTGCAAAAGAGGTCTTTCGATGTCAGGGAGATTGTCCACAGTGTAGTTCTGAAGATTCAAAGATGCGCAGACCGATGCGCATTTGCGCTCAAACACTCATGGCTGGGTGATTCCAATGAAAGTGCACAAATTATTCCGGATGGGAAATGATGCGAGCATAAGTCTATTATCAGCACCGGTCTATTTTTAATACAAAATAGAAGAACAGATGCTGTTAGGATAACAATGGCAGCAATGACAAGGTGCGCGTGCCCTATGCGCTTATGACCATGGCTCTAAGCGTACCTACACACACACACACACGCACACACAATCCAACTTAGTGTTGATAATGTTTATTTCATACATATTTACTAATGCATTGCACCTAATGTGACAAAACACGAATTTGGATGCGTGCCAATATAAAATCGCATTTTTTTCTTTATGTGAAGGCCACTATATAATAGACTGACTGCTTAGTGGAGGGGCCCCCTCCTGGACTGAGGTGTGGTTGCACTACCTGTGTTCTATAACCCAAGTGTATTCAGCTTCAGCTCAATACCTGCTACCTCTCCATTTGCCAGGTTTGAATCAGAAGAGATTATGGTGATTCTCCTGAGCTCAATGAAGTCATTTATAAATTATGTTGTTGCACCTATAGCCTGTATTTTCTCAAGCTGCATATACCACATCTACTTGAAACCCTAATATGGCCTCCTGTAATCCCCTTTATTCTTGATCTGTGCTGTTGCTTGGGCGACCTCATGTGGTCAGTTAAGGCAAAAACTGGGATGCTCCAGCATACAGCTTATTTTTTGATTTAGAAACCAAAGTATTAAAAAAGTCTTGACCATTTCATTCATTTATATCTAGGATATGTAAGGTATACTCAATGAACATTCTTCAGCTGATAAATAAAAATTTAATTTTACACTTTCCATCTTATCCTATAATTTTATTTGAAAACTGGTCTTATAACCTGATTCCAAAAATGACACTTGCCAAGGCATGCCCACTAATATATATACGTACCACTCCATGCATGTTTTTATGTTGGAGGACAATTGTGAAGGGCTGGTCTTTGCTCAACTGCAGAACAAACTTCCCTCCACTTCACTCCCCTCCCTCCAGTTTGTCCATGGTAGAGCACATTTAAAATGTAACCCCACCTGAAAGCCCTCACAGACCAATCAGCTAGAGAAATGTCAGCGCGGACGGCACGCCCTCCTTTGTTCAAAACCAATGAGATTGGAATTGTGGCATTTTGCCCGAGGGGAAAAACTTACCCCTGGATGCGTTAATTACGCATCACTTAACTGTTGCCAATGTGTTCACAACGGTGGACGCTCTTTTGGGCTTTTTACAACTACTATCTTCATTTTTCGTTCAATCTAGTATGGAAAGTAGACAACAATGGCTTACCAGGCTGAAAAATGAACTTAGCAACAGTCCTCTGGTGTCAAATGTGGCTTTTGGCTTTATCCTCATGGGACTAGAGAAGCTGGTGGAGCTGGAGTTTGAGTGTCCTTGCAATCCTGCATGGAACGGAGTGTTTTCATCAGCATTCTTCATCATTCCTGCTGTCATGGCCTTCACCTTGATGCTGATCATTCAAGGATGCAGATGTGATACGTGGTGCAGGAAAACTGTTTCCCTCTCCAGTTTCGTTCCTGCTATCGTGTGGTTGATTTTGTTGTTCCTCGATGGCCAATACTTTGCTTGTGCTATGACAGACTGGAAGGGTAGATTTGTACTAGTTGACAAGGCAGCTCCGCAAAAATGGTGTGAGCCAACTACTGAAGGAGATGTCACTCCACAGGAATTAATGCTACGCTCACAGCAGTTATTTGTTTTTTCTCAGGTGAGTTGTTTACTGAAGATTTTGTAGGATGAGGAGAATGGACACCTCCCCCTTAGAGCATGCACTATAAAAAATCTTATCGTAATGTAATGCAATTGCCCTTTAGAAATCATTATTATTTCTCTGTTAATGGATTTTGTTGACCCAGAATAGGATTAACGGCTTTTCTGTTGATATTTACCAATACAACCCTTGACTGTACTCTTTTGTGCCCCAGGTTATAGGTATAGTCCTCCTCATATTCATCTGTGTGGGTCTCATAGTGTATGTAATCAGAGAAAGCTGCCAACAAGAGGTGGAGATGCAAGATGCAGATGTAGCAGAGCTTACTGTGCTCAGGATGAGCTCTCTACGGACCAGGACATCATGAGACGACAGGCACTGCCCTCCACACCTGCCCTGTTGGCATGGACACTTTGTAAATACCCTGAACGGACTTCATTATGAGTCATCATAACTTTTGTAAATAAATGCTGTTTTAAAATATTTTTCCCCATCAAGTTAAGATTAAGGATGCCTCATTGAAAACAACATGAATATCATTTTCTCCATATAATCAGGGGATTTATACATGGTATTGTGCCTGTTTTTGTCTGACATTCCAGGGTATCAGCTTAAGTTTTTGTCAATCCTTCTTTAAAAGTGATATTTAACTTTGTGTCATTTAGTGCGTTTTTAGTGCACATACCATTTTAAGAGTTCATGAATTGTCAGCCACTTAAATCAGTGTCTCTGAGGATCATAGTCGGCACCATTCCTTACCTTATTTGTCTCAGAATCACACACACATGTACAAGCAAGGAAAAGTATACCCAGGCAATATTATTTCATTCTGTGGCTTGGACTGAACTTTCCAGGTTATTTTTCCTGTTGTATTTATCCACCAGGCAGCTAATGTTGGATGTTCACTGCTACTGAAGATCTTTATAGGTTTATCTTATGAGTGAAAATGTTATATCAAAGTGAAATTTCTGTTTAAATTATTCAGGACTGCCTGTTCTGTCTGCTACATGGCAAATGTCTCTTGACTGATTTAATATACCCATCCTGGTAGTTTCAGACCCCTGTCAGGTCTAAGTCTACTTACCAATATTGATTCAAACTGATATCCCTAATGCATTACTGGTATGGCAACTAGACATATGAAACCATGCACATGATGTATTTATCATTTTTATCATGACTGTAAGAAGCCAAAAATAGGGATTTTGGCACAAATGCAATGGCAGTATTTACATTCTGTTTTTATAGTTTTTGTAATAAAAGAAATTATTTATTTAAGTTAAATACTCTGGGATTTTTATTATGTCAGGATAGGATGTTGAGTTCCACAAACCATTATGCATTGAGGTACATTTGCAGACTAAGAAAAGCACATTTTTGAAATAGAAAATCATATTTTTAACTTATTGTAGAGAGAAGACATTTTGTCTGGTAGTCTTGAGCCAATCATGGGAATGTAAGATAAAGGGAAGGGCGCAGTAGCTGAATGTGCCTCCCCACTCTTTACCTGCTAAACATTATAGACTAGAGGTAACTTTAGATAATAACCCAGTAACACCTGCACCCTATGCTCAGTCTGTGAGGACCAAACCATGCTTTCCCTCCCTTAGAATATTCTTGAAGTTGATGTCTCTAAACATGTTCATAATCATATTGCACCAATCTATGAATGTTAAACACAGCGAACACCTCGGCTTGTAAACTTGCAAAGTTCATCATTGAACTCTCAGCCCTTGATATATAAAATGTTTTTTTTTTCTTTCCAGGGTTGGATCAATAAAGTGAAGCTCAAAGCATTCAGTCACAGAAATGGTGATTCTATTGTAATACATGAGCCTTCTTTTTTTTTTTTTTTTTTTTTTTTTTTTTTCTTTTAAA
>OMLF01028696.1:8231-21404 GCA_900302615.1 Holocentrus rufus
TCTTGGATTCTTGGATCTATCTTGGTATTTTTTTTTTTTTTTTTTTTTTCGTTTTTCGTTTGAGGAGAAGTTAGATGATAGGAACCACAGATATTAGGAACTATAACCACTGAACATGTGTTCGTTGGTTATAGTTTATACCATCTAACTTCATTTCATTACCGTGTAACACACATGATACATTGTGTAAATAAGCTGTTGTAAGATTTATTTTTTTCACTTTGACAGCTAGGCTAATGACTCCTGTAGACTTCAAGTCTTTATGCAAAGTTAACACGAAATGCTCCCCACAGGAACTGTACCAGTGGACAAACAGAGGTGAAAATAGTATTGAACATCTTGTCTCAATCTGAGTAAGTCGAAAAAAAAAAGCGATTTTGCCCAAAATGTTGGAGTATTCCTTCAAGGCAATAATAAGTGACAGAGGTGAAAAATCAACAGTTTTCATAGCTAGATAGAAGACAACAAAGCTTAAAAGTCACTCATCTCCCCAGTTATGGTTTACAAATTGGTGGTCTGAGAGTAATGCAGTCTAGGTGCTTAGGTATGAAGCATGCAGCAGGGTAAGGTTTACGCTTTCTTCTGCTTCTCCCATAATTCATTTGGTTTCAGGTGACACTCTAGACAGGAATGACCTTTTTGCTTGGGGACAGTTCATAAGCAGCATGGCTAATGGATAACCCCTTCAGGCAGTGTTTAATCAGACGGGATGTTTAAATGTTGACTTGTTGTTGTTGCTACAAAAGTCTGCAGACTCCTGAGAGGCCAGGCTGTCGCGTTGCCATCTGTTAGTGTAAAATAGTGTTCTGACTGGCTTAAAAAATGTGATGGATGCCATGGTATCACAGGACAGTCATCATCAAAACACAGCCTGACCCCTCAGTGAGCTGACCTGCAACTTTTATCAAGGAGTTTCTGAAGCAATATATTTTACCCCACTTCTGTTGTCCATTTGTGATGAAATATTGAATATGCTATAAAATGCTAGTGAAGCAAGAAATAAATGATATATGTTATGCACTGTTCCCTGCTCTTCAGCCACTTTGTCACTGGTCAAATGCCAGAGGTGGTATGTTGTTTAGCCTGTGCTGTAAATCAAACCTTTGCCACCATTTGCCATCCCTTGCCTTGGTGATGGAGAGCCCAGTAGGTCCGTTTTCACCATGTGACTTAATGCTGTCCAATCTGAAAGATGACATCTCTCCTCTTCTCTCTATTCAGTCGGCACCCGGGTTTCTCATCACTCTGATCTGCGGGGCCCTTTTTTTGTGGTTGCGCAAAGACCATATCTATGATGAACCAGTATTTTGGTGACCTGTGTAAAACTTTGCTTATGTTTCACACTAAAAGATGACACACGTATGAACCTTAGAAAGTGCACACACACAGATTTTCAGATGTATAAAATAGTTATATCCTGCACACCTGTCCTTTATCATACGCAAATTACTAAAAAATGCCTCTGATTTTTCTTTCTTGTCAAAGAATGATGGTGAAAGCAAATCAAAAAAATAGCAAAATGAAAAAAAATGTACTATAGTGAATTGGAGGTATTAGTCGAGATCATAAAAAACAAATAAGAAAATAAACAGTTTTTGGTGGATTATACTGTGATACCACAAAAACTTGACTCTGGTTGACAGCCAATCAACTCTTTTGCTTCATAACGAGTGTGTGTTGGTGCCTCAGCCAGAGTACACCACAAAAAATATTCTTTCAGGTGTTCATGTCATGTAGTGTAAATCCCTTGTGTGGAGACATTGTCTGTGAATAAGGTATTCAAGTGGATATAATTTATATTTGTTTCATGGACCACTTCATAGAGCATACAACTTAATTTCAGATTAGGTCTAATTTTTTTAATAGTTCATAAAATAAGACATTGCAGGCTTGAAAAAGTTAGTGAGTCATGCAAAGTATTAAAGAAAGTAAGTCTAATACATATAGATAAACAATATTGATCTTTTCAAACAATATGCATTAAGTGATAATGTCATTTGAAACATTGGTTACTCTCCCCGATTAGGTGACAGGGTAAGGTCAAAGTTTGGGCCCAATGCTAGTACATAGGGAATATTTAGAACGGCCAAATCAGTGAATTGGTAAGAGATACACATATGGTTACTATTGAATACTAATATAAAGTCATGTATGACCTTACTCTTGGTCACATGACCTTTGACCTCCAGTTGCCTTGAAACCTTGAAATTATTGAAAAATTTTTCCATGCATTGTTGGTCTTATAGCGTTTCACTGTCAGACATGCAGGGTGCAGATGTTGCACTCTCTGAGAGCCCCTTCTAGTTTATTCACATGTTCCTCTGAAATGATTCCATGAAGCTGATAATTCATCTCATTCTAATATATTCCACTACATCCAGCCCCTTTATGAGTAGCATGTGTGGGAAGGCTGCGCTCAGATGAAGGAAAAATGCAAGTTAGTTTGCATAGTCCCTCACTGACCGTGTGCTTGGATGCAGCACTTAGCGTTGGTTGTTGCAATTGTGGAAGGGCCCTTCGAGTTCAACCATATTCATCTCCCCCTGACGGCTTCAATTACAATAGGGGCTGTTGGGATGTAGATTATAGTCTCTGTAATTTTAGCTATGCTTGGATTTTGTTCTTGTTTCTTGTAGTTGGTTTTTTCATCCTGTAGTTTTCTTGGAAGAGGTCAGACACTCACAGGATGTGCTTATGTGCCAGCTGAGTTCAAATCGCATAGTTTTTACCTCACCAAACGAGCCAAATTATGGGTATTAAATGAATAAACTGTTTCAGATGTTCTTGGTGTGAATGAGCCCTTAATTATAAAGCTCCCATTGTACAGTAAGTTTGAAAGGCAACCGTTTTCTTCTGGAGACACTGGGGTTAAGTAAATTCTTTGTTACAATGTGAAGCTGACGACTCCGCTCTGGAGCTCAGCAGATAGGAGCACAATGTTCTGAATATCTTTATCTACAGCACTGGAACAAGATTACAATATTGCATTATGAAGATTAGATTATTATATTACCATGGGCCAGCTCTGATAAGCAGGATGTATGTGACATATTTTCTTCTTCATGGGCATAATCCCAAGCATCCCGTGAAAGGGCTTGTTGCTGTTTGTCCAGAGGATGTGAGGACCCTTCCATTTGTGCTGTTGCTGCTGACAGTTTGTATTGAACCCAGAGCTCAGATACATTTTGACAGCTCCCAGCCTCCATTACTCCTTATTGAGCAAGTGCAGCTGACACATTCATTCCCACAGTCATTCAGCGCAAGGCGCCCCGGGGTGCTCACATCCTCACGGAAAAACCAGCTCTATGTTGCTATCTCGAGCCCTGATTTGGAGGTTCTGAATACATACATTTTAACCCCCTGATTCTGCTTGCCTGCAAGCTAATAAAACATAACATCTCCAATTGGGGCAGAGTGTGCTGTCTTTTCTTGGTCAGGTATTGGCCATCCTGTCTGCTGATGAGTCATCTCCTTAGCTGCACTGTCTGGCTCTAGGAGCCTCGGGGCTGACTGCACATGTTCACCTCCACTCTTGAAGAACTAATTCTACTTGTAGTTGATATGCAAATGTACATAGACACAGTGTGTATAGAAGTCTACAGCATATTCATCTTGATTATGGGACATGCATTTGAAAAGGGGGTTGAAGGAACCAAGGATTAGGCTGTGTACATCTGTCTAGCAAACATATCATGTGACATTTCAGACACCACTGGCCGAATTTTGACAAATCTTGGAAGGGTGCTGCATTTCACACTGTATCTCAGTGTTGAAAATGGGCCTGATGGGGGTGCTATGATTAAGATTAAAAATGTCATAACTATAATGTGGTATTTCAGACAGATTTTGATGAAACTGGGAGAGATGATGCATTTTGGCGATGTGTTCTAGCCTTTAAAATATACACCAATTGGCCTAATTGGTACGCACTAAAAGTCAGAGTTTTAAAGGCCACATAGCTGCTACAGTACCAGTCCAATTTTAATGAAACTTAGAGGGATGATACATGTTGTTACCGATTCATGTAAGGGGTGCTCACATCATTCGTGGTGGTAAGACATATGTCCTCTTACCTTACCTTACGTTTTTGACTGTTGTGTCATGATTGCGCCCTTGAGCAAGACGTTGAAGCCCAAACTTCTCCACTGGATCTGCTCAGTCGCCACCAGTAGAAGACTGGCTGAAATGGATGAATGTGAAGGAGTTAATTGGAATGAAAATGGTGCTCATTCAACTTTGTTGTATGTGTGCGTGTCCACAGGCGGAACCCCCTCCATTTCCACTTCATCACAGACTCTATCGCCCAGCAAATCTTGGCCTCTTTGTTCCATACCTGGATGGTTCCTGCTGTCCGAGTCAACTTCTACGATGCGGATGAGCTGAAGGTGCAGAACACCAACTCCTTTGCACCTCAGTGCTTCTGGCTCCCCTTACAAATCCACTAGATTCAGGGCTGCATCTGAACTGACTAATACTTTCATTAGTTCTCCTGAGAAGTTATGGGCGTTGTTAACCCTCTGTAATCATGCTGATCCCAGCACAGAGAGAGAGATTATTGAGAGAGCAAATTTTATTGAAAATGAGTGATGACTTCATGCAGAAGGAGCTGGAAGAGCTGCAGTGGTAGCCTGGGATGGGATCAGTTCATTTTTAGTTCAGTTTCAGAAGTTTCAGAAGTACATTTTCCTTGCAAAATTCTAAAATTTTGTACCATAAAAACATTTGGATTGTAAGTCTACAATCCATTCCCTGGCATTATTATATAAATTGCTTTTTTAATGCCCTATTTGAACTGAGTAACATAAAATCAAATGACCCCAAACATGCCCATAGTGCATGGTTACACCTAATTAACTGTTCCCTGCGGGGATCAATAAAAGTTTCTGAATCTGAATTTTCTGAATTATATATTGGTGGATTGTTTTAATCCATTCTTCCCTGCTGGAAAGTGGCTGGCATATGAACTAATATGAACGTGGTCTGTTGTGTTTCAGTCTGAAGTGTCTTGGATTCCCAACAAACATTATTCTGGAATATATGGCTTGATGAAGCTGGTGCTAACAAAGACACTGCCCTCCGATCTGCAGCGAGTCATTGTTCTGGACACCGATATCACCTTTGCTACTGACATTGCTGAACTCTGGGCTGTCTTCCACAAGTTCAAAGGTAAGAGTATTACTATTTTTTGATTCTAGATACATCAACCAACATGGGTTTTGGAAGGACAATAGTGAAGTCGGCGAATACAAGTGTGTGTGCGTGTGGGCAAACGCAAATGTCATTTTGTGGAGGGGAACAATGTGACTACCTCAGCATGATTAAGTGAAACTGTGGTGGGGCAAAGTGAAAATGAATACATTAATGGGAAACCCACCTACTGTAGTCAAAGTGTCATTCGGTCAACTGTGTCACTCTCACTGCAAAGTTGGCACGTTGTCATGACAAGTTGACATTTGCCAAGGATTTGACTCATGTCATAAGTGGTCACATGTGTCACTTTCAATGAACAGTTGACGTTGCTTGGCATGTCATGGTCATGACAACTTAAGCCAAGGCACTACAATACTTTAACAGCACTATACTTTTTCACATAAAATCTACATATGTCTGTGTGCATATTAAAACATGATTGATTCCTGCTTACTGAGAAATTATTTAGTGATTTCCAGGGCATTTTTTCGTATTCAGTCAGAGATATCATGATGTATCATAGCTCATGATCTTACAATGTATTGCATATCACAGAATCACATGTATCCTGATTTCATTGTGAGTGCTGTGGGTAAAATATTGCAATAATATTGTATTGCAAGTTACCCACTGATCCCCACCCCTACTTGAATACCCCTTCAGATTGGTTTTATGTAGCTGTTGCTGGGTACAAATTTCCGTTATTTCAGATAATGTGCCACATGACCAAGCAATATCCTGTATTTAAAAAAAGAAAAAAATAAAGATATTGACAATATTGATATGATGTACTGGCAAACTGATATATTTATACCTTATATTACATTAACACATTACATTAGGCTACTTTTTGTCAACTATTTTTGTTGCTAAAAGAAAAAGATAAAAAAAAAATTCAACTAAATTCAGAGATTTAGCTGAATGGCGGACTGGGTGACATGGTAATGTAATCCGATATGAGCGATGACTAAGAGCAATCTCTTGCCGATATTCTGTCTGTCCTGTTTTGCTAAAGAGATTTTTGTGCCTATACAGAAATTCACCAACTGACTTCTTGCTCATTAGTGTTAATACATTTTGTAAAGTCATAGAGATCGCAAAAAGGTATCCACAAGCTTTTTGCAATATCAGATCCATTAGAAATAGGCCTTTCTTCTTGCCTTTCTAACTCTCATTATTCCCTCTTTATTTTGGTTGGGACTTGTACTGAATTGCCTATTCATCTAATGGATTATTAATAGATGTGGTCTCATATTCCTCACTTCATCTTTTAATTTGACTTACTAGTTACTTTAACAACAATTGATTGCATGGCATAGTGGTGCCGAATGCTGAGCAATGCTACTTCCTGACTCATTAAAAAAAAAAAAAAAAAAAAAGATGAGAGAAATAGAGTGAGAGCGCCAGCGATCGGCAGTGGCCAAGCAAGTTAGAGAGAGAGGCGGTGGTCAAGTGAGCTAGAGATTGAAATGAAGAGAGCAACCGGCGGTGGTGAGAACAAAGCAGTTGAATCAGCTAAACAAAACTTTATTATCTGATTGTTTGATGGAGATCACGTTCTGCAGCACAAATAAACACGTCCACACCTCCACACAACCCTGCAGGAAGGTGCCACATCGCTGGATGTGGCGGTGAATGCAGCCTTATATGTAACCTAGGTATAAGAACGACACGAGAATATAGTTTACTAATTGTTTCACCATTGACAGGTTACAGTTATTAATCTTGCATAGCCACAAAGAGATACATTACCTCATCGCTGTGAATCTTGCAAACAGCTATGTTTAAAAAAGAAAAACAGTATTACAAATAAGTTGCATCTTTCTTTCACTCGCTTCCAAAACAAATGCATGCACTAGCAAAGATCTTTACGACAGGAGGCGGTGTTTCTCATGGGAAATGCAGTCTTCATTCCTGGGAAACACTACCGCTTTTGTCCACAGGAGCCGCGAAAATCAACACAAACTTTAAGTTCCCTGTTGTTGCTTTAAGATTTCTATCAAATAATAATTATAAAAAATTATAAATAATAATTTCACCAAATAATATGAACATTAAATATTTTATATCTGGATCAGGCCTATAAAAACACATAAATTAATTGGACACGCTTGTGTTCACATGCACATTTTATTGAAAAAGCATACCTCCATGCCTCATTATCTCAAAGACATCTTAGTTAGCCAAAAGTGACTAGCATGCACAAGCTGTGTGGTCAGTTTCCATGGATCCTTAGCTTGCACATGCTCACACAACACTGCAGTGCACACAAATAAACAGAACTGGAATCACACTTGAGCAATGATGAAGGCACCTTACAGTGATTGCTCATGGGGCCTTAAACGACATTTTCTAAGTAACTTCGGTTAAACCTAGATTTTCTTTGAGGGTAATTTTGCTTCAACTTCTTCCAATTTGAAGCAACTTGTAGCTTTAAAAACTAGACTCTCAAGGGAGCTTCTCCATCACTGCCAACGACAAAAACAAAGTGCCACATAAAAGGTCAGTCAGACTGGGGATTTGTCCAGAGGTTGATCTGTTGCTTGTTTCTAATCTCTAGTCTCCCCACACTTTCTCCCCTGCAATGGCTGAATCATCGCCCATGTGGAGAAAATCACCACCATGACTCATCGTGTAGGATGCCCTTGTTAAATCAATATGTGGTTGGTGCCTATACTGTAGATGCAGATGGCTGGAGCATAGTTCCGTAGTTGTGTGTGGGTTACACTGGTGAAGTTCCAGTGATGAGCGTGGGAAATAAACTATGTGCCTGTTCCAGTCTAGCAGCCTTGGCAGGCCTCTTCCCTGAAACTGTGGAAGTCGCACCCCTTTTTGCGTAATTGCATATTGCGTATTTGGTGTGTGCCAGAAATTACAAACGCTAAAGCAGATTTAGGATTTAAAAAAAACAAGAATACTTTTACTTTTATTTGCTTACTGCTCTCTGCAACACTAATCAGTTGCATATCTTTAGCAGTCATATTTATAAAGATATATACAGATATATATTATGCATATATATTTCTTTTTCTACTTCCTCAGTAGTGGTTTCTTTGCAGCAATTCAACCATGAAAGCCTGATTCATGCAGTCTCCCCCGAACAGTAGATGTTGAGATGTGTCTGCTACTTGAACTCTGTGAAGCATTTATGTAGGCTCTGATCTGAGCTGCTGTTAATTTGCGGTTTCTGAGGCTGCTAACTCTAATGAACTTATCCTCTGCAGCTGCAACTCTTGGTCTTTCTTTGCTGGGTCCTCATGAGAACCAGTTTCATCATAGCGTTTGATGGATTCTGTGACTGCACTTGTATTCTCAAGTGTATCCTCATGTTTTCCGGACTGACTGACCTTCATGTCTTAAAGTAATGATGGGCATGAGTGAGTGGTTTACCACTCACTCAACTATTTAGTTGAGTTGTTCCTTCCATAATATGGATTAGATCAGTAATCAAATAGGGCTATTCACTGTATAGAACTGTGTACCAACCCTACCTCTGTACAACACAACTTATGGTCTGAAACACATTAAGAAGGCAACAAATTTCACAAATTAACTCGCCGAGACATATCTGCTAATTGACCCTCATTGTTTTGATGTGTTCAATATAAATCTTATTAAAAATAATAAAAATGAAGGAAACCATTGAACGAGCACACTCTACCTGAAAGTACGTTTGCAACAACAAGGCAGCATCTGCTTCCTACTGCTGTGACTGTTGGAACTGAACAGAGCAGGTGTGTGTGCTGGAGATACTGAACTTGTAAACCCACAGTGGAATATGATTTTTGGAGTCATTTTGTTAAGAATTTTTGCCGTGTGTTGTGTGTATATACAAACTTCCCCAGTGTTACGAGTGGCATGAAGACGAGTAGATCTTCAGCAGCCCCTGGCAATATTTTAAACCTCAGTTGATTTAGATTGATTGTACTATCTTTTTCCAACTCCATGTACTGATAATTAAAAGTTATTATTTTTTTATGACTCATCCCTAGAGGATACAGAATTTGCAGTGGAGATGTATTAAAAAAACAAAAAAAACCCTATGGGTCAGAGGGAGAGAGTGTATGCGAATGGGCGGGGGGTTATGTATTGGGTTCTGATGAGAAAAAGAGTGAGGAAGGGAAGAAGGCAGAAGGTGGGAAGAAGGTGGCAGTTAGTAGCTTTAAAGATTTATGGGTAGTGGTGTCCTATAGTGCGCCGCAGCCAGCAGGGGTTTGGATCAATCTTAATTAACAGTTGACTCCAATGCAGCACCTCTGCCACCCACTCCCTCTGCTGTCCTGTTACTCTGAGGCTTTAGCTTTCTGCAAATTACCAGCTGAAGTCGGAAAAAGACTATTTTACCCAAAACGTTGGAGTCTTCCTTTCACCCACACTCAGCCCAACGCTGTACTTATTTGTCATCACTACACATTTCTGCCATGTTTTGGTTGGCCCTTTGTGAACTCTGCCATGGCAGCTCAAACGTTTGTCTGTCACTGCTGTCACCTCCCTGTAAAATAGGACAAACCATTAGCTTTGCAATGCTGACAGACAATAAAAAGACATGTAGCATCGCTAGCACTTAACTTTGTGCTAAAAGTAGTGTGATATATTGTGTTTCTTAGAGTCAGTGGAATTCTCTGCAAGTCAAATATTGCAGCCTTCTCTGCAGACAGTAGCTTGTCTTTCTGCCTGCTCAGGTAATAGTGCTGCTGCTGCTGCAGCCTCCTGCTGGGAGTTTCTCTTGCTCTTCTCACTCTTTTTCATGTCTCTCTCTTTCTCTCTCTCTCTCTGGCTCTTTCTCTCTTAGCAAGTCTACTTCCTTGCCTTTTCATCTTCCTTTTGTCCCTATTCTCCCTCTCACAAACTTCCTGTGGTGATTATATTCAGACTGAGTTTGTTTTTATACACCCATCAGGAGACTAACTTTGTTATTGGAGACAAAAAAAATTGAGGGTGATACCGCAGAGGTGATTCTCCAATTACCTGTCAATGTGACAGTGAGAAAGAAATGTGATGCCTCATGATGAAGGACCATGTTCAGCATGAACTGCAGTGGCTTATTCTGGTGTTGAGTGCAATTAGGAGCTACATCCTGTCAATATGATTACATTTTTACTCTTTTTTTCCCTTCTTTCCTCATGTCTATGTCTCTCAAGCTTTCAATATGTCCAGATTCTGTCCAATGAGGGCAATAAATAACTTATCATGAGTATTTTATTTTGTCATTCAGGAACATTTTCTCATCGGTGATACATTTGTACAGTTTACAGGTGTATTTTGAAGAGATCTTATTACAATAACAACAATGAATTGACTTATTTCACTTAACTTGTGATTGCATGCTTATGTGTACTGATCCAGACATGTTGCTGGCTTAAATCATTTCATGACCTTTTTTCAAATAAAAATGGTAGAACAACTTATCAAGTGTGGAGAAAATGGAGTTGGGAATCTCTACTGTAAAATATCTACATCCTGGGAATTGTGAAGTGATTTTTCTTGCCGTTTATTCTCATTTGCATCCCTCTTGAACTAAACGTCCTTTCATTGTTGCCTTTCAGTCTTAAAGGAATAGTTCAATGCAAAATGAAAACTTACTCATTGACTTATCTATTCATCGTCATGCCAGTTGAAACACTTAAGTTTTTATGTCAACTTAACACACAGAAATTTAGCTAGCACTCCTCCATGACAGCCTTGTCCAGAACAGCTGCAGTGGCTGGAATGTTTTTTTTTTGTTGTTGTTCCTAAAAGTGCAAGTAGTCACCTCGGAGCCTTGCTGTCGTAAAGCTCTCCTTGCAATCTCATTGTACTTATGTTACATCTGTGCTGCTGGTGTAAGTTGGTGTGCACTGCACACTAGTGTAGTTTTCTGATTACTAATCTACACCAGGTTTTCTCATTAGCATAGAAGATAAAAAAAAAAAAATCAATCCATGTGTCAGCCAAAATATGTGGGAAACAGAGATCTTTGTCTCTCTCACCCTAATTCTAAGCTTATCCTGCAAACAAAACACCAAAGAAATGCACAATTAAGGCTGTGTTACTTTTGTCCCTCCCATCTCTCTCTGTATTTGACATCAACAGCGAAGCTAAGCTAACATGGCAGCATAGTCTGTTTTAGCCTGCATGAAACTATCACTGATATTAAATCTTTGAAAAGGTGACATGTTTGTCACATTAAATAAATATAACGAAAGGCAAAATGCTTCAATATTATTTACGGAATACAACATTAAATCCTATTTTACTGAACAAAACACATTTGTATCGTATGGTAGCATGCTCACTTTGTATAACAGAATAAGGACCCTGCTAC
This sequence comes from Holocentrus rufus, assembly GCA_900302615.1. Classification (NCBI taxonomy): domain Eukaryota; kingdom Metazoa; phylum Chordata; class Actinopteri; order Holocentriformes; family Holocentridae; genus Holocentrus; species Holocentrus rufus. Next base: position 19,726 of record OMLF01028696.1, read on the forward strand.
GTTCGTACGTAGGCCTGCATGTAGACATGGAAAATACCTTTCTTTCTCGAAAGTCAAATTAAAATTATGCTTAATCATACTCACTTTGCATTCTACCTGACACCTGAACAGTGAACTAGATGGCAGTCTGCCTTCTAGTGGTGAAATCTGGCAATTAAACCAGTGTCACTGGTTTGGAAGTGTTTTTTGATGACACCATGCTGGTTTTAAATATGTCCACACTGGCCTAAGCCTAGTTTTTGCCCTTTGTGGATCTCTAAATGTCTAGTTCCATATGTAGTGGTTCTACCTAACTCCTAGCCTAACCTAAGTTTTATGCAGACGTACAAACTGTGCCGGTTTATTGACTGTCATGAAGCTAAGTGGATAATTTATCCACCAACCATCCAATCAGTTTTAAAAATGCCATTTTTGGAGGGACTGTGCCTTTAAGTTTCCCACTAGACATGGCTGGTCAGAATGGACCTACCAAATCAAAATATCATATGAAAAGATATTTTGGTTTGTGTTAACTATTAAATTTTTTATGCCTGTATATCATGTTTGAACACAGACAAATAGATTGAAAATGGTGATTAAAACAATGTTAAAATAATCATTTTATCTTTATCATAATTTCTAGGACATTAAGTTATAGGAGTGGGAAAAAATATTCACTCAAATATCAATTCCTTTTTCTATCTATCTTTCAAAAATCTATTTTTATTAATTCTATTGAACATGTACATTTCATTTACTACTTTTATATGCAGTATAGCAATGATGCTGCTGAAATAAAACTCAACAAGACTGACTGACATGTGATGTGCATTGTTTTTGGAAATATTACTCATGATATACATTCTCTAGAAGTGTATGATTCAACTTTTTCCCATGGTCTAATGTTAAAAAAGCAAACAAAAATCACAATAAATCGTTGAATCACAATACTTAAGAATCGCAATACATATTGTATTGGCACCCAAGTATCGTTATAGCATCGAATAGGGGGATAAGTACATTGTTCTAGCCCTACTAATTTATAGTGAAATTAAAGTATTCCTCGTTTTACTCAGGACCCCCTAAAGCCACTTCAAGACACCTTGAAAGCCACTGGTCACGTGTTACCAGTAAGAATCCTGTTCAACTTCCACAGTCAGCTCCTGCCTAGCCTTTCTCCTCGGCTCTTCAAATAACGCTGCTTGCACTATGGAAGGTGAAAAGGTTTGATGTTTGCCTCTGCTATTCCCTGATTTGCTAATTGAATGGTCTTGCCTATGGGGTCCAGGGCCACACAGAGGTGGTGACTCGTCATTCATTCATCCGTTGTCAGCAGTCACTGGTCGCCGTCTGTGATTCAGTGCAGTTAATGTTTTGCAATTTTTCCCAATTTTGTTTTCATTTTGTCCTCCTTCCCATATACCATGGCCTCCAGGGAGTACATTCCATGACCTTAGCCACTCTGGCAGATTTGAGCCCTGCAGGGTCGCAAACCACGAGGGAGGTCAAGGTCAAGGTGCATTATGTTCAGGTGGGAAGAGATGGCTCGTGTGCTGTACTACATTTGACCTCATACATATCTTAACTCTCAGGGGTTGTGTATCGCTCCCTGGCTCATTTTTCTAGACCTTGGCCAGATATTATCGAGTGTGTGTGTGTGTGTGTGTGTGTGTGTGTGTGTGTGTGCGCAAATGGTCATG
>OMLF01028699.1:13857-31749 GCA_900302615.1 Holocentrus rufus
GGTGATGTCTCCCAAATGAAGCTGAGCTGCCACTCAGGGCAGATGGGGGACAAGACAAAGCACACCCTGCTCAAGGATATGACCCTGCATATATAGAAACATTCCTCCAATGACACAGATCAAAACGAGTGCAGACTGAGGGCACATACTGATTCAGCTGACTGATGTCGCCCCCGGAAATTAAATTGGTTTCTTTACTCAACGCTGGATATATATTCACATGTCCCTTAAATCAGTTTTGCTGCAGTAATTCCACTGATAGGTGCAAATGTGTTTCTTTTAAATGTCAGTCCCTCGCAGGTCAGTATAATTGTGTTTTTTGAAAATGCCACAGCAGGTGTCACTAGCTTTAATTTATCTCGGACATTTTGTGGCATTTTGTTGAGACATGTTTAATAAGTTTTGAGATATCGATGACAAAAACACACACACACACAGAAAGAAAAGATTTCACAAAGTTTTATTTAAGAGACCCGGCCTCTAACATGTGATGGAGCGATGGGATTTAAAGGCCCAGAACGATGCCTCTGTCATCACTCTGATATTAACTCCGCTGCAGTAACACTGAAGTCGGCATCAGTCTGACGGAAGTTCTAAAGCTACTTCAGACCCCTCACCAAACAAACCATTTGTTCCCGCTCGGAGTGCGGCTCTAAATCTCTGGGCTCCCATTGACCTGGAACTGGGCCTCAACACAATACTGAAAGACTCCTTTGAGAGGGCCAGAACAGCAGGCAGTGGGAGGAGGGGTCTGAGGGCAGGGTTAGCCGGGCAGGGGGACTGTGAGCCGAGGGTCCCTTAGCTCCTATTTCCCAGTGATAGTCCCAGGGAGATGAAAGACCCTCAGACTCTGTGAATTGAGCCCTGGACAGGTCTCACAAAAACAAGACGCGGTAACTCAGGGCCTCCTTCAAGACTGCGGGATGACCGCTTTCAATTGGCAAGGCTATTGTCTTTCTTTGGAAAGCCACCGTTTGACTTCTGGTAGGTAACAAAGCGGTGGATATGTGGCATTGTTGTGGCTCAGTTGAAGGATTCAATTGGGAGCTCTGAGGCCGTAGCGAGACTACAAATTCGAGCCTTTTCCTTTTTCACGCCGTCTGCTTTGTTGCGGGTCAAACTGATGGCACCACTGGAAGTTGAAGAAAGAATTTGTTTGAAAAAGTGTCTTAAAAAAGTGGCACCTCTCTTTATAAAACTATCTACAGCAGCCTTGTGGAAGGAGCTACGAGTCCGCTGAGGCCCCAGATGTCCAAAACACAGCTGTGATCATAGCTAACAACAGGACTTGTTCCCTTTGCTGGGGTGAAATCTGTACCTGCCCCTATTACAGATGCACCGCAGGTGATGCTGGCTAACTTATGTTGTGTTTTTCTCATTTCTTGGCAGGTCATCTGTGAGCATCTTGTCCTACAGGGGGTGAGTAACCAGATCAATATCTCTGTTTACTACCTCAAACACTCCCTCTGCTGCTATAACTGTGGCTGCTAGCGTGCTACCTGCAACTTATATCACCCACACTGACCAGAAGAGGAGGAGGGAGGACTGGGGACGGTGTACATCTAAATCACTTTGCCTTTTGAGGCTCTCTGGATGCTGTCAGTGAGTCTAAATGTAACAAGACAAGCTGGCACGGGCTCATGCATCCTCACTTCTGTGCAGACAAACAAATCCATTGTGCACCTGTGCATGGCCATATAAGCAAAATTATCTCTTTGAATCGCAAAGGAGAGCGGACCACACAACCTCTCTGGCCTCGCTGGCCTACTTTCCCTTTCCTTCCTCGGCCAAGAGTTCTTCGCTGAGCCCTGCCCACGCTTCCATCCTACTTATCTGTCGGCTAGCTGAGATGTGAAGGTTTTGTTTCTGGTTTGAAAGTGCCTTTAATCCCTTTACAAGCCTGAAAGCAGTTGGCTGGTCAGTCCTGATCATGTGACAGAGGGTCTTTTTCTTCTTTTTTTTTGGAGATATAGATGTGGGTTAACGGCTAATACACCATAAAAAGGTTGGCAGTCAACTTAAAATTTACATAAAGAAACGGCTCTGCAGGACAGATATGCTCACTATAGAATATAAACTATACCATTTGCATAATAAAATGGTGATTCGATCTGCTGATGGAGATGTGGGTCTGAGGCTAACTTCCTAGTGTGCAACACTCTGCAACTCTCACAGAGCAGGACCCCATTTAAGTGGAGTGAATATTCACACCGCATCAGTTAGCTAAGGTCATATCTGTCCACACACACACACACACACACATACACACACAGCCCAGTGTAGTCCAATTAGTTGGTGTGGCCTTCCATTAACAGTCCAGAGGATTGTCAGTCTGTCACATGCAATTGGAGAGTGAGATGCTCTTCTGCCTCAATGGCCAGCTCACATTACCAGATAACTCCTCATGACACACACACACTGTCGCAGAAAGACACACGCATGCATGCCCAAATGCACACACTCACACACTCAGCAGTGTTAGGGCAAAAAGCTACAACAGCTACAAAGACTTTGTACGCTGCATGATATCAAAAAACCCCACAATGACTAAAGAATTGCATATCACGTTGAATCCCCTTGAGCTAGTATTAAGTTGACTTAAACAAGCTTAGTGTTAAGTCTGTTTGTGATGACTGAGACGGTTTTTCAACCTTTTATTTACTGAGGGAAGGGTTGCTGAGCATGCATGCCCTTTTCCAGCTACATGATATGCTTTACATGCTTATAATTACACACACACCTAGGGGTTGCACAATATAACTACAGTCTGTTGGCCCATGAGAAAGCAGGAGGATGGTGGGAGGTTAAGGGCCTTGCTCAAGGTGAAGGAGGAGGGAGCATCATTTCTGCCTTACTCACATTTTCCAGTCCCAGGATTCATGTATGGCTACTTAACAGACTTCTGCTCTCAAGTCCACTTCTCAATTTTATTTTACTGGCACTCCCACAATACCTTTCATTCCTCATCCAAATCAACTCTGATGGTAGCCAGTAACATAAATTCAAGAATGATGGTGACACAATTAAAGCCAAATCTTTGTCCACTCCTGAAATTACAGATCCAGTTGAATAAATTAAAAAGTTGCCAGTATACACTAAACATCGAGTTTACCTCTACATTTAAACATGGACACTTGAAATATAGCTTTTTGATGTTGATGTAGAACAGTGCAATGTTTTGTAAAATAACAGAAATGGCAAACCCATTGGTCAAAAATTGGTATCTATGTGAAGCTTACAAATTTAACTGTAATAATAGGATATGAGGGACTTATTTCCAAAATTATATCAGAAATTCAGAAATTACAGTGCAGATTCTGTGCAGCCCCATGCTGCTTTTTGACAGTTTCAAAACACATATCAGCTGTAATTCATGTCAGACAGGGGTATGAATTGTGGCCAAAAATCTAACAATTGATGCTGTATTTATTTTCAGTGATACACATCCAGAAAACAAGTTGAAATGAGAAGTTATACACTGAAGAGCATATGGAACAGTTCTTTCTGAATTTGAGAGTTTTGAAGACTTGTAGTTTAAGTCACATTTTCACAACAATAGAACTGATAACTTTCTTGTATAATACAGTCTGATCAAAACAACAGACATCTTTTTTTTTTGGTGAACTGTGGTAAGTTTGACAGCAAATTTCACTTTTGATGACTGTGACGCCATGTGAAAAACACAGAACATAGCTTTTCTTTTTTCCAACAACAACATTAAGAGACAGTTGATATTTTACCAGCAACCTCTAATGGCCATTTATTTACTGCCAGTCAGTCGGTACATAAATTGTTTTGTAACTGTTTGAAAGAGAAAATGTTTTTGTCTAATGTGTTTTGCTCATTCACATTAAAGCAAATTACATTAATACAAAAATCATAAAATGTTGTTATGATAAGCTTTTACATAAAGAGCTGGGATATTAGATTAATGTAGCCAATATTTACATACTGACTTCGTTTCAAATCTCTACTTTTGATTGCTAAAACTGTTATTTAGTCATTTATTTTTTTATTTTTGTGATGTATAAAGGAATACTCACCAGGATAAAAACAATCATACTTTAACCTGCTGTTACAACAAATGATGAGAAGCACAGTTATATAAACAGCCTTTATCTGCTTTGTTTTTGTCACATAGCAGCTCCACCACATAATATCACCTTACCTCAACAATATAGTCCCAGCTAAACGCCGCGGTCTCTGCTGTGCGACATGATTACAGAATCCGCCGTTTATTTATTTACGTGTGTGTATGTGTGCTTTTACGTGCGGCTCTGCTGAATATATGTTGTGTCAGAGGGATCTTCTCCTGCGCCAAGGTTTTATTTACTGACAGAGTTTGGTGTGTGCAGTGGGAACACAACCACCACAGATCACTACACGGCCTTAATTATGTTATCAGTCAACCCTGGGTGTAAATATCTCACAGAATGTATTGGCCCTAGTGGGAAGCATGCACACACACAACACACACACACACTAACTTACAAGCACACACTCTCTCTCAAACATCCAGTCTTTTAGTGGCCATCAATCACAATCTATTTCTGCAGCCTGAGTGATGTGTGTGTGATCAATATGTCTGAGGAGGTACAGTATACTTCTTATTTACAATCTGAGCATCTCAGACGAAGAAGGAGGAGGAGGAGTAAAAGAGAATGAGACAAAGTGTGTGTGTGTGTGAGTGTGTGAGGAGAAGGGGGGGAGGGGTGAACAAAAAAGAACAGATGCAACACTTGCTGCAACGGATGAATACAGAGAGGAATGGAGGGAGACAGAGACAGATAAAGAGTTAGACATTGGGTGAGGAAGAGATATGGAAAAAAAGGCAGATCAATCACGGAAGAAAGTAGAGGGATCTCAAGGCCTGCTCCAGGCACAGCTGCTCTGTCACAGATTGTTTATCACACGCATACGTGCACACACGCATGCACGCATACGCATATAGACACACCTTGACATACTTCAGCACGCGCACCCAGACTGTCAGAGCCGGTGTTGTTTATCCACGGTGAATATATGAAATATGGAGGACGGCTGCGTCTGGCTGCCCGGAGCAACGCGGCCGCCTCCATCTCTGGGATAAATAAATGTCCCCGTGCCAGAGAGAGTTCAGGTTTGTTTTCAGAGGACGCTGCAGCCAACACTGTTGTTTTGGCTTTGAGGACCTGCCCGGGCCCATGCTGCAATAATAACTCCGTCTTGAGATAACTTTCAATATTTTCGCCTCCTCCGTAGAATAGCAAACAAATGAGAGGAGTCCAGTGTTGGGTGTCGCAGTGCGCCGTCCATTCAGTCCTCCTGCGGAAGTCAAGAGTTCAGTCCCCGTTTCAGCTCAACTGAAATATGTCTGCAGTATGAGGTCACTGCAAAAAAAAACTTATATTCAGTCTTGAAAATCTTTTTTTTTTCCTTAAAACAAGTGAAAAAATCTGCCAGTGGGATGAAATAATCCCACTTGTTTCCAGTGCATTTTCACTTGTTTCAGGATTTTTCCTCAGGGAACAAGAATAAATATGCTGAAACAAGGCAGAATAAGGCAGATTATCCCCCTAGTATTGAGAAAACAACACTTGATTCAAGAAAATTCTCAAAATGAGATGATTAGCTTTGGAAACAAGTGGGATTATCTCATCCCACTGACAGTTTTTTCACTTGTTTTGAGGGGGAATAAAAATTAAGATTCAATATGAGACTAAATGACTTGTCGAGTTTTTTTGTTTTTGCAATGCATTTCTCTTTTCTGCCGATAACCTCCACTCCACAACAGCTCAACAGGAAAAATATGCAGATCGAGTGATGTGTGCACGCCGCACATTCTTCATGCACGTCTACACACATCATTAGCTTTTGATAGCTTACCTATCTGGTTTCGTGTAAACTACTTCTCAGCCGCCCACAGTCAAGACGCATCTTAAGCCGTGCATTTGTCTTAATGGTGTATATTTTTGCTTCGGCGGTGTGTTCGTTGATCTGTAGCCAGTATTTTAGTGTCACTGGCCTCGCCGCGGTGACAGAGTAATTACTATGTGTGTGACCCTGCACCACCCTGTGCTGTCCTGCCTAATTGTAGTTGTCACCGTGGCTTCTATTTAGCTCCAGATAAGAAACCGCTGGGTGCTGATACACACAGACTGAAGTCCCTTTTCACAGAGAGCACATCTGAAAGATAAATGTGTTTACTAATAAGTCTTTCATGGCCTCCATTCAGGCTGCTCAATGCCTGCTGCTGATTCATTCCCATCAGCTCAGGACTGGCAAAGGTGTGCTTTTATGGTGATGTGTGGTTCGCTAAATGTCTACAGTAGGTATCAAAGAGCATGAGATGTATTAATGTATTCAATAAAGTTTAACACAACACGGAGAAACAGCTTGCAGGAGCCAGGTGTTCAGGACAACAAATGTAAAAGCATAATGAACTTGAGTAGAGGGTGAGTCACTGTTGTGTTATTTGAATTGGCAATATGGAGCTGCAAAATAGGCGTTTATTGAAATGAAAGCATCACAGAATGTGTGGCTTTGTGTGTGTGCGTGTGAGAGAGAGAGAGAGAGAGAGAGAGAGAGAGAGAATGTGTATGATAGCCCTTTATTGGGATTATTTTTAGTGTTTGCTACTTCATACATCCAACCAGTCCTTTAAAAGAATCGATGCTGCTGTATTCGCTCTGTCCCAGTTATCTCTCCGGACTGACCGGGGCTGCAGGTTCAAAGTTTATTTTAGCTGCGATATACCATCATGTGAAATTACTGCTGTGCTTATTTTCAGTGCATTCTCTATTTCATGCCTTCAACTAGTCAGCTATAAGAATAGCTGCTGTTATTTTTGCTCTATTGGCAAATGTCAGGTGTCATTTTCCCAGCAGACTTTGCACTACACATATATTGGAATGAAACTATTGCATTGAAATATACTGTAAAGCCTCACAGATTTATGTATTGCTAGCATAGGATAAGTGCATTTTAAATAACATTATATTCTTGTATAAAGGGTTTAATCATTTCAGACCCCCAGTGCATGCAAAAAAAAATATATTTACATACATAGGCTGAGGCCATGAAACACATTATAATAGCTGTGTATGCGTGCATGGCTCCCAATAGTCATACATCTGACAGCATCACTGCTGGGAGCTCTGAGATGTTGGAGCATTGTGTGCGAGTGTTAATAACCAGACCTTTCTCCATTAGACAAGACACAGTGAAACTCTAACTGTGTGAATGCAAGATCATGCTCTCTCTCTCTCTCTCTCTCTCTCTCTCTCTCTCTGTGTGTGTGTGTGTGTGTGTGCCTGCAGAGATGGAGATATTTGAGCCCTCTGCTCTGATCCTCTGTCTGTTCATCATGAGTGAGGTCTAACAGCAAAATGTACCATTAAACCTTGTGATTATATAAAGAGCCTTACATAAAGCCAGGAGCTAGCTAAAAATACAGAACCCGCTGGTCCGGTCCCTATATATAGCTCTGCCTGTGAATTATTCAATAGAAGTGAAGTCTGACAAAAAAAAAAAGAAAGAAAATACACAAATTGACGCAACAAACTCTAGTCTCAACTCGAGTGCCCTGCCTGCTGAGATTTGAGGTCACCACTGTAAAATGGTTTGAGCAAAGTTTCCAGCTGTAGTTTTTAGTAGGCAGTAAAAGGCAGCGAGAGGTGAAACAGAGTTGGAGATAAGCAGTACAGTCTGGCTGTGAAAGAGAGATAAAAGACAGATTCATGTTTTGTTTTCATTTTTCTGTTTGGTTCTCTTTGCTCTCGGTAAATTTAACTGTCTGCGATGCCGCAACCCACCCCTCTGCCCCCTCTATTGTCTGGTGTAATATCAACTTTATGAAATATACATCTACAAATTGGAGATATTTCTTTTTGATCTTGAGCGTAATGGACGACAACAGGAGGAGATACGTGCTCCAAAAGTAACTGCTTGACCTTGTAGTGCCGGGGATGAACTCGGCTTTTGGCATTTTTCTCAGCGTGAGCTTTCCTTTATGCAGACATGAAGCTGTGCCCACGGGCCACCTTGCTACACAACTCCATTGACTCACACACACGCACACACACACACACAGTGACGCACACAAAACAAATCATTACATATTTGTCCGTGCATGCACAGCCTTGCACAAACACACAAGCTTTCTCTCTCCCTCTCTCTCACTCTCACACACACTCACATATCAAAACACATACAGACAAGCGAGAGAAAGCCTTTTCCTTTCTCCTTCTTTGCATTTTTATTCAGACTCAGTCAGAACAGAGGCCGAGGCGCTGTGATGGCCGCCGCCTCTATCTGGGCAGGAAACAGAGAGACACCGATCCCTGATCAGGATGTCCAGACGCGAAATAACAGGAAATCTGCCGCTTCACGACACCGATGGGAGCTTCTGGCTGCTGTTGTTCAAGGGGTTGAACAAAGTGTTCGGGGACGGTAAGCTGACCCCGGGTCTGCGTCTGAGAAGATCCCGTACCCAGAGGGGAGCTGATGGATGAGATGAGTGGTAGACCAGTTGGCCCGACTTGAAAGCCCTCCTGCCTGGACCCCGGTGGGTCTGTTTGTCGCAGCGCAGGACGCTCTGTTTGACTTTGTGTTTGGGCCGTGCGTGCGTGCGTCTGCATGCGCGGGTGTTTGTGCGCACGCTACAATCCTGGCACGGGTTTCCTCACGACCAAAGAGGTTGGATTTGCAGAGTTCCTTTTGATCTGGTTTGTGGCAGTGCAAATGAGACATCCAGGGAAGAGTCTGGAAAAAAAAAAAGAAGGGAGAAACCGTTTTCTTCTTCTCCTGACATTAGTGACTCAACGGGAAATGTTTTGCAGAGTCCTGATAATCCCAGGCTTGATGGAGGCCGTATACTCTTGATATAGAAAGGGAATCCAAATACCCTTTGATTGAGCATGTGCGAGCTTATTCAGTGCAGTACCGAGGATACACCACTTGCACAAGTGAGTCAACCCAGAAGTGCCGGGGTATCCATTGCTGCACAAACCTATCTTGGAACGCAAGACACTTAGGGAGAGAGGATAAAACATTTTGGGAACGTTTTTAGAACCATAATGGTTAGCAGAGCGGGCATTTCCACTGAACATTTCCATCTGGTTTTCATCACAGGGAGGCAGAGAGCGGCTTGCTCTTACTGTGGTGACTGGACTCACCATACACACACACACACACACACATATATATATATACACACACATGCTAGATGAGTCATCCTCCACAGGAAAGGGAAGTGGTGTAAAGCCGAAACATGTATAGAAGCTCCTAAAAATGATCGCTGCATCCTAGAAACAAAGTTTTTTTTACAAGTTAACCTCATTTGGATCATTCCTCCGCAGGGCACAGCCCGTCGATAAACAGCGTGACTCTATCCCGTGTCATCGGCCACCTCCGAGTGATGCATTCACCCATCCATGACAGGAAGCTACCAACAGTTTTAGTTCTGTCTACTCTCTTAGTTCTGGTTGACTTTAAAATCACCAAATTAATTGGCTTGTTAAGGGGCTAAGACAAATCGCATCGTGAGATCGCCCCCTTCTTCTTATCCCTCCTCTGGGTTATTAGTACGGCTTCTTCTCCCTCTTTCCCTCTCTCCCTCCTGGGACGGCCCCCCTACCTTCCTCCCTCCGAACCCATAACTCCTACTTTAATCCCCATCCAGGGTTTTTGGAGTAAATCACTTACGGGCGGCATAGATTTAGAGACTTGGATTTAAACATGGGACTTGCTGATAGAAACATAATCTGCAGTTGCATTTTTCAGATCCCATACAATGCCGCTTCATTTTCCTTTTTCCAACAAAATCAACAATTTTGAAGAGTTTACCTGCATATGTGCATACAGAGGCAAAATTATTAATGCACCAAATTCTGGAAAAAATTGTCTTGAGTTGATGAATCCGCATCAGCCAGTAACTTTTTGTGATAATAATATTTGAACGTTTCAGTTAAATACAGTCTTTGGTCTTTGTCTGTTGCCAAACTTTGTCCCGGCTGACCACTAAATACCCGCTCTGACCATGAGCCAATCAAATCACAGAAAAACAAGACCTCCGTATCACATGGGCCCCTGATTGGCCTGTAGTGCTGGCTCTAAACAAAGCCGTGCCTTGAGAACATCTGCAAGCTTTGACGTATTTCTGCGAAAATTAACATACCTCTATAAAAATGAATAATTATCTGTCCTCAAAGCATTTTTGGCAGGCATTTTCTTCCAGTAGGCAAATAAGCAAAAATTAATTTGGGGCGCTACATAGACACATACATATGTATTGCATACACAATACAGTGAGAGAAAGGCTAAATATATCTGCATTCCTTTTTACATTCCTCTGAGATGTTGAACAGAGACATACCATAATAATTTGTTTGCCCCCCCCCACCCCCCATCAGAAAGGGGAGGGGCTGCAGCCACAAGCAGGGAGCGATAGATAGCTGTGGTGACTTAACAAGTCTCAGGAAAAAGCAAGAAAGATGGAAAGCATCTTCCCTTATTTGCTCTGCACCCAAGTACTTGACTTCAAACGGGGCCTCTGCTCTCCCTCTCATTGAAAAGCCTTCAGAGAAAGATAAAAAGGCAGATATTCCTCTCATAAAAGTAGAGGAGGGAGAAAAAAAAAACACCACAGAACTTGTAGTGATATGTGAAAGGCAGAGAATAGAGAGAAGAAGAAAGAGAGAGACAGTACTTCAGTAATCCAAATATAATTGTACGCATCATCACATTGTTTCACCCCGTTCACTTCCTGCTTTCTAGATCCGGAGCCGTTCCCTCTCTAGTCTCAGCTCCGGGAAGCCTCTGAGTCTGGCTTGCACGCTGGACTGGGGTCAGGGTTATTGATTCTCCTTTAGAGTATCGGGGAGGGAACTCTGATTTAGCATCTCACGCCTCAGGCAGCGTATCTGAAGTGTGGGACCAGCTAGTTGGTGGGAACTCGGGGACTCCGGACCGGCTTCGGCCAATCGTCATTAGTACGGCAAGAGAGCTGTGAGTGTGAGGTGGAAAACACTCAACCACATGGGCCTCAAACACACAGACCAGATCCAGCACCCCTCACTGACCCCTCATAATTTATACACTCACACACACACACACACACATGTACAATTCTGACCCTTAAAGAGGACAAAACTCCTCAGCAGTGTGCAAAACCAACTGTGTGAGTTGGAGCAGAGCAGATTCCCATATATCCAGAGTGCCACAGCATGTGTGTGTGTGTGTGTGTGTGTGTGTGTGTGTGTGTGCACGCGCACGCTCGCATGCCCTTGTGTGTCTGTGAGAGAGGTGGAGTTCAGGCTTTTCTATAGAGCGAAAGCAAACAGTCCATAAAGGGGCCCTGCCACTCTCCCATTTCAATGTAAATGAGTCTGACTCTGTTAGGGGGTTAAAGAACTCTCTAGGGGCCTGGCGGCGAGCACCGCTGGGGTCACACATGCACATGCATGCACACACACGCAAACAGAAACACACAACACGCAGACACAAACACACACACGCGCGCACACACACACACACACAGCGTTTTGAGGCGAGAGGCCCAGATAAAGAGCTCAGAGAGCCTGTCAGAGTGTCAGCTCCCATTAGGCCAAAGGCTGTTGTGTGTGTGTGCAGGCAGGCGTACTGCTTTTTACATTTCATTCAGCACACACACTCTCTTTCTCACACACACACATCCTCCCAGAGCCGCCCCGCCTGGCTGACATGCTGTTTCAGACAAGACACACAAAAGACATCGGAACCCGCCTGAAAAGGCAAACATCTCCTACATTTCCTACATCGCACGCAGTGGGAAAGGAGAGGAAACAAAAACAAGTTCTAAATGATTTTAGATGAGCAGAGGTTGTGCTCCAAATGTGGAAGCCGTGCGAGGATTCCCTACTTGACTAACCCCTTTAACTGCAGGTTCATTTCAGTTCAGCACTGTTTCATTTCTAGTTTCCATTTTCAAACATCAGAGTACATTATTTATTTTGTCATAGCCCAGTAAGTTATGATGTAATGTATTATTATAACGGAGCAGAGAACAGAGAGTAAACCACAACAGAGAGGAAGGGAGTGTATGGAGAGATGGAGTCAGAGAGAGACAGAGTGAGAGAGACTCGGAGAGGCGGAGTAACCTCGGTGACCTGCACAATTAGTGCTGTGCTCCTTCGGCTGCCTGTGGCCAGTCGGTTGTGTGGAGGAGCAGGACGGGGTTATTGGGACACAAAGCAGAGAGAACAGGAGCACTGCTCTCCTCCCACAAAGCCTTCAGAAGTATTGCAGCCCAAAGAGGAGGGGAAGAGAGGAAGAAAGGAAGAGAGCAGGCTGCACAACAAGAAGCAAGGGCCCGCCCAGATGGGAGCCAACAGGACCTGGCACTGGATGTGGTTCTAGTTATCGGTGTTTTTTTAAACCAACTTCAAGGGAAACTGTAGCAACAACAACAAAAGTAACTTAATTCTAATCTAATGCTGCAATCTTTTTTGTAATGGCTGCACTTTTATTTATTTACACGTTTTTAAAATGTTTTTAAATGATTTTGGTCAGGATCGCGCTTGAAGCAAAGGTTCCTCGTCGTTTTGTTTCAATCCGTCAAGCTCCCGTTGAATCTCGTCCTCCGACCAAATGACAGTGAGAGCTCGGACTTCACCGCTGCGCCGACGTCCCGTGTTTTTCTCCGTTTGGCTTCCTTCAAGGCTCCACAGTGAAAAACAAAATGCATTATTTAAACACTGTGGCTGCCGGCTCTCACCGTCACATACTGAAGAGATGCAAAAGTGTGTAACTCGTCAGCAGTAAATAGTCCAGCACCCTGCCCTCAGGGGCTCCTGGGAGTACCACATCAAACAGAGACCAAGAAATCAGCTGGAACCGGACGAAGAAATCCAATGTTTTTTTTTAGAAAGAAGTGCCAAAAGGTTTGATACCATTGTCGTCGCCCTGAGGGGGAGAGTCCGGCCGTTTTCATCAAACTGTATGAAAATCTTGTAAACAAAAATGGACAGACCCACATGCCCGCAGCCACGCGTGTCACTGACTCAGCTGACTCAGGCAGGTGTGTCAGTGTGTGTTACAGCCTGAAGCGTCGGCATGCTCAGGCAGCGCTGCCAGCTCTGCCCAGCTAATCAAAAGTGTCAATGCTAAACAGAGTTGTTGGAATGACTTGGAGATCCCGCCCCGCTGCTCTCTTTGTACTCCACCTCTGTTTTGATCCGGGTCCTGTGATCTCGTCCTTCTTGCCTTCAATCTCAGCCTTTCATGCCCAGAGCGCAGGCTGACAGCTGTAGCTAAAAACAGTCATCTGAAAACAGAGAGTGTGTGTGGGGGGGGGAACTCCAGCCACCGCTGAAGATTCATCCTATGCTCACACACGACTAGTCATGGCACTGACACACAGCTCAGTCTGCCTCTCCTGTCTAATCACTCCCTCTGTTCTGAAGCTTGAAACCACAGCCCAGACCCCCTCGGGCAAAAGTCTGAGTCACAAACACAGAGTCAGACTCTCTCTCAAACGCACACTCAGAGTCCTCATTACTGGGTTCACTTTTCACCCAGATATATCTTACCAACTCTAGGGATTGGCCATGTATCATCCATGGCCCTACATGTAAGCACAGGCTTAAACCAGTGAGCATGCACAAAAAAACACACACACACACACACGCACATTACCCATTATAGAATTACATCTGACTTCATGCACACATGGGCAGGGCAATGTGGGTCCATGTGACACACCGAGTAACTTACCAGGACCTCGCAGGTCTTTGAGGGAAACGCAGCTCAGGACAGAATTCAAGTGGCCAACATTCATGTTGACTCATCGCTGCAACGAAACTGGGTGACTGAAAATGTTTTTGTGTTTTTTGTTTTTTTTTTTTGGTTTTGTTTTGTTGTCGCTCTCCAAAAATCTGGCCGTGTGATCAAAGACCCTGCAGTAATAAAGCTGGCGAGTGCTCACATAAAATCCGAAAATATCCCTTTTCAAATTCGGCATTAGGAAACATGTTGTCGGTTTGGATTTCTTGCTCCGAGTGGAGTCGAGGGGGAACAATGTGGGCAGTGAGGAGAGAGGGGAAAGTGAAGGCTATCATTTCAAGATGTGAAATACTGTCTGAATGTAGTGATGCATTAACAATGTGACGGACAACAAGATGCTACTTCCAGCTGGAATATAGCATGGAAATCGCTGCAATAAAATAAAATAATCAGTCAATCAATCAATCACTCAATCAATCAATCAATCAATCAAAGTAAAACAAAGCAAAACAAAATGTTTTTGTGGGGTTGCACACCATGTTTCTGCTCATGTGACTTGGGGCGGAGCTACTTGCTCCTCTTACAATTTCATTGGCTGAATCTTCCACAGACGCTGATTTCAATTAATTTTAGGGTGAAAAGTTTCAAATATGGCCGGACATGGAGAGCCTATGGGGTATTAAAGGGATATAAACAAGGACATTATGTGCATTCAGGCTAAGGATGTACATTCATAAGCTGCATTGTATATATTTGACTTAAATTGTACACTAGCTCTCATTGGCTCACATCATCCCTCTCTCCATCTCTATCTCACACAGCCCTCCTTTCTGCTCTTATACAAGCCCCCCCGCCCTCGACACAATGCCTGTTGTTCCTGCCATTCGGCTGCAAAAACAAGGACGGCCAAGGAAAAAAGGGGCCTCCATTCAGCCATGTTTGCAACAAGGGCAGGGCTGGTGCTGCGAGAAAGCGGCAAGTCAGCAACATTTACCTCTCAGAGAAATGAGAAAGCCCAGGGCCCTGGGAAGAGGAAGCCACTGGCCCAACAGCATCCCCGTCTATGAAGTAGATAATTGTTTTGAGAGCCCCTGTTGAGAGCTGCTTTCTCATTTCCATATCTCCACAGCGGCAGTGATGATATAGCAGCGTGGATACCATGATGCGCAGAAAATGGCACATTGTGTAAAGCCCCTCTGACAGCTACAGGCTGGTTAACTCAACTCTATCAACGGCCGGGATGCGGGAATTAGCTGGATTTCAGGGAGATGAAAGAAAAGGGAAAGAGACGGAAAAATAAAGAGGCAAAATGCAGACACACCAAAAGAAGGACTTAAGAAAGGGGTGGAGGGGGGGCAGGGAAACGGAGAGAGGCGCTGAATATAAAGCACGATTACCGAGGATAAGGCTCATTGGTATGAGTTATCATCTGCTGGTATCCATGACTGCAGCTGTAACCTTTGGTAAATGACTCTACTTAGTCCACGACACGGCCACCAGCACGATGGGAGATAAAATTAACATCCCAGAGCAATAGTGAGCCAGCACACACAGACACACACATATACTGATGCAGACACACAAAACCCAACACATATGCACATACAGACACACACACACACACACACACTAATAATGTTTCTCCTCCAAGACAATGAGACACACTCGCACAAGAAAGGCTCACACGAAAAAGATACACACATACAGTACACACACACACACACACACACACACACACATACCACACACACTGTACACTAATGAGCTTTCTGCTCTCTCTATTTTTCACCAACTTAATATTCATTGCCCCCTTTCTATCTCCTTACTCAACAAACTGGGAGGAAAAGTAATATGATGTAGATTACTGGGATATTCTAATTTAAGAAGTGATCCCATTAACAATGCCTGGATGGAGAGAGAGACAGAGAGAGAGAGAGAGAGAGAGAGAGAGAGGGGAAGGAGGCAGAGATGGTGGGTGAAGAGAAGGGAACACTTGATTTAACTTGAGCGATGGGGAATACAGGAAGAGGGGAGGCATGGAGGGAGGGGGAGAGAGAGAGAGAGAGAGAGAGATAGGAAAAGAGGAGGGAAGACTTTATTTAACATGCAGGATACCACTTGTCTGTAGCCCCAGGTAGGACAGAAACACAAAGCTAAGCTACTTCACGGCTCCATCCAGCAGGAAAAGTGCAGAGAAAGGGTTTTCCCTCTAATGGAAGCCATTAATTATCATACACGCTTATACTTTACAGTCATCACTACCTAAAGTCGAAACCATTGGAGGGAAATGGATGTATTTAGGTATGGGAACTGACAGGGGCACACTTCGTCAAACTGGTGCAAACCCAGGTATGCCTCCCCCCAAACCCACCCCACCCACCACCATTACATATTCTCCCCTTTTTCTGTTTTAAACAATATGACCCAACTGTAAACTGTAAACAAACCCTCAAATCCATAAATGCATTATGAATAAAATCTGTTATTTATGGCTACAAATGCAAGCACATCCATTTGTTTTTCTCTTAAGGTTTCTGGATTTTAGCTGCTGCCTGGTCCTGCTTTCTGCACTGAACCTCTTGAACTCTGATTTTCCCCTAAATTTCCCCTTAAGCAGCATCGTTGTTAGAAAAGACTTTTTTCAATATTGCATGTCAGTGTCATAATTTACTGAATTGACTGGTTGCAGCGTTTCACTGAAGCTACTTTATGCTTATATTGAGTGAAATATTCCAACCCAAGATGTCATTCTCTTGGTACCATTACGCACTGGTGGAAACCGGCGGTGACGGGCCCGGGTACAAGAATCCCATCTGGGTGCTTACCTCTTTTAATTTTAAGGGGCAAATGATTATTTCGGGGCACAAACGTTCAGCAATCACAGGCTTTGGAAACTGTGCGGATTCACGATGGCGTCGACATCATCATCATTATGCAGCAGGTTAATAATAGCATGAGAGGAATGGTAACAAGAACACAAGGCAAGACAAGGTGAACCTCGTGCAAGCCATGCTGCTCAAAATTTAATGTGCAGTGTCTCTGGGATATTGTAAATACTTATGACGTGTTTGCCTGTCTATCCTAGGGATTTCCACTTGGAAAAAAAACAAAACAAACAAAGTTCTGTGTGTTTGAACAAAGCTCGGCCAAGCAGCAATAATAAACTCACTGATGGGACAAGCTGGGTTGGCTAAGTGGTGTTCCTGCCCTGTTTTGTATTCTAAAAATGATCAAATCCATGCTTTTCGGCGTGTTTATGGTGTAATTCTTATTATTCTTATTATTAAATCGAATTTATATATGCCTCAGGTGGATGCTTGTCTTGCCTGCTGGTAAAAACTGTCCCTGGGTATTGAATTTTTTTTCCAGCATTGCAAAGAGTCTGTAAAGTCCAGAGTAACTTAACTGATTGTACACAGTGTGGAGCTGCCTGATGGAGCTGCCTGATGTTATCAACAGATGAATGGCCATGCAGGTCACAGGTCAAGTCCAGCCTCACTGTTTTCACTCTGAGACTCTGTGTGCTCACTCCACTTCCTCTCCCCTAATCCCCACTGGCTCCGTGTGTGTGTGTGTGTGTGTGTGTGTGTGTGTGAGCGCACAAGAACGAAAAAGTTAATAAAAGTGTGCTTGCGCGTGTGTCTGTGTGTGGCGCGCGCGTGTGTGTAGAGCTGTGTGACGCTACTAAAGCCAGATGACTTACCAGGGAAATGAACCGAGTTTACTTCATTTAAATATAATCTACCTGTGGGAGACATAAGACTTTCCTTCTCTTCCATGGCAGCTGGCATCCAGTTGAAAGCGGAGAAATTTATCGAAATATTCATTTGGCGCAACATGAAGGAGAAATCGATCCAGTAAAAACAGAGCACTTAATAGAGTCCCATTAAACCGACTCTTAGGGCTGCACAGGAATGGCTGCTCTGCTGCGGGGAGGGCGCTGAGAGGCCATGCCGCTTCCACCAGGCTGCAATTTGGACCGAACAAAGCCATGCTCCATTTTCAGCCAGTCCTGACAACTGCTTTTTTTAAATGACACCCAATCCCCTAAGACCCTAACGCCGCCCCCTCCGCCTCCACTCCCACCCTACACACTTGTCAGGAGGGCAGGCGGGGGATGGAGGGACTGAGAAATGGATGAGTGGTGGGAGG
>OMLF01028701.1:7826-48925 GCA_900302615.1 Holocentrus rufus
AAAAAAAAAAAAAAAAAAAAAAAAAAAAAGAGGGTCTCAGGTCAAAGAGGGTGCTGTATTTCACACAAGGACAGATCTGCAAAGATACAAGCTGTGGCTGTATTGTGTTACAGTACTGCATTGGTATTTCTGTCTCTTCTATGATGGATTTTTGTTTGATTATGAGGCACCTGACATTTACCACTGATAAATTAGATCATGATAAAAATGGTTTTGTGACCCGTGCATTATGATACATATTGTTTCATGAGCTCCTTGCAAATATCCAGCCCAGGTCTTTTAACAGCACCAACAGTAATTTAATTTGGTATTCAATTAACATGGGAGAGAGAGAGAGAGAGGTGGTGTGTGTGTTGCTTAGCTCTCTCTCCCCAGTACTTTTCCCTCTCCGTCTGCAGTCCCAGGAGACGGGATCATCTCTGTTTGTACCGCTGCCACTTTAAATGACCTTGGCTTTGACCTTCCTTCTGTTTGCCGCAAAGTGACAAGACCTCTCTCTCTCTCTCTCTCTCTCTCTCTCTCTCTCTGTATCCCTCCCTTTTTCTTTTCCTCTTCCTCTTCCTCTCTCTCTCTCGCACACCCATGCTGTTTCTCTCACTCCTGTCATCCACACAACCTTTCCTCCTCCTCCTCCTCCTCTCACAAATATCCTTTGACTTTTTCTCCCTTATCCTTCTCTCATTTCACTTTGTTTTTCTCCCTCTGTCTGTCCCCCCCTCTCTTTATGTTTCCGTCTCTCCAGCGCTCACCCCTCCTGAAAGTGAGAAGGCTGATTCAGAAGACAGGGTCAGCCTGAAGGTGTGTAGTCAGCATTCCTGTCTTCCTTCCCGTCTCCTCTTTCTCTCCTCCTCTCCCTCGGCTTGTTTTCTCCTCCGCGCTCTTCAAACTCCCTCCTTCATATTCACTCACTTTCAGACATTTGCACATCATTTAACACCCATGAAACTTTCAAAAGCCCATCAGGAGCACACAGATCACCACCTTCAACTCTGTTTTTCCTCTCCCGTCTCTCTCTCTCTCTCTCTCTCTCTGCCCCCTCTGTCCTCACTCCTCCCTCTCTCCTCTTTATTGTCAGACGCCCAAGCGGATGGAGGGCCCCTCCATCCACACCTACGTGGCTCTCTACAAGTTTATGCCTCAGGAGAAGAATGACTTGGAGCTGAGGTCAGTCCAACATGTTTTTTTTATCATATTATGTGTACTGACATCATCTGGGATTCAGGCCCATGCAGTAACAAATACAGTGTGACCAGGATTCAATCATCCCATGTGACTGTCAGTTTTTCTTTGTTTTTATGCCCATCACTTGTCTTAAAGCTTTGTGTCCATCATCTATGAGCTAAGTTTTATTTTTAGATAGATTGACCATGACTTAAGCTCCTCCCTAACTTTAGCCAAATTATTTTAGATGTCTAAACATCACATTAAAGTTGCACTATGCAAAACTGCAGAGGGAAGTGAGAACCATTCTGACTCACCTGTCAAAAACTGGAAGTACCATGGACACGTAACCATCATATTTCATGTTTTTTTCACGTATGTTCTCAGTTGAGTGTAAACAGTTATCATTTCAATTGACCCTCAACAATTTTGCATAATGTACCTTTAAACCTAACCTTACATAATATCGTTTTAGAAGACTAAATTCATTAGATATTAGATAACCTTCTCACATGATGAACAGGTGAAAATGCCGTGTCTTTTTTGCTGTCAAAGCTCTTGTCACATAATCTATTTTGTGATGGAGGAATGTAATCATAATTTGTGTCCACAACACACAGTTTGCATCTCAAACTTTGTGCTCATTTCACAAAATTTTATGAGACTTTGTTGCTTCTCCTTTCGTCTCAAGAATATTGTTTGACGTGTTCTTTCTCCTCCAGGCCTGGTGACAGAGTTCAAGTCACAGATGACTCCAATGAGGACTGGTGGAAGGTGAGCTGTGGAAAAAAAAAAATCCTAGCAGATGCGCTGAGAGCCTGTTTGGAATGAAAATTTCTAAATTCTTGAATCATATTTTTTCTGAATGTTTATCCCCATCAGTATCTTTCTCTGGCCAGGTGAATAAAATCCAGTCACTACCAGTCAGTGGACGGCTCTATTATAAATACCAGCACACACACGTCTGGCCCTCAGCTCGACAGCTGTAGAGTCCATTGAAGCTCTCACATTCAGAGTCGAGCTATTCAGAGAAAACGAGGTGGCAGAGAAGGTGGATGAGCTTGAAGGAGAGCAGGTGTGGGTGTTAGTACGGCTAGTTAGCATGAAAAGGGAAGAGGAGCAGGCCAGAACGCAGTTGGTGTTTAATGAGCCAACTGAAGGTCTCAACCTTCACCAGCTAATGGAGGACAGACAGGTCTGCATGTCAACAACATGCCAGAGCTGCTTAAAGAACCAAAATGTCCCACTCAGATGGAATTATTGTTACTTTGTTACCATTTTACTGAGGTAGACATAAAATCACTCAAGTAAAATTTGTTCAGAGTGAAGTTTACTAATTCCTTTTTTTTTTTTTACAAAAGATGACAGAATTCAAATTAGACTTGTTTTAATGGAATTTTTTTTACTCTGGAAGTGATTTAAAATAGTAAAGTACAGTTCCTCAGTTCAAATATACGTATTTAATAGTAAAACTACGGGTTTTAAAAATACTCTTAATGAAAATCACATAAAAAAGCTATAATTACTGTAATGAGAGTGATTATAAATAGTTACTTATATCTGGCAAAGTGTCATTCATTACAGAAAACTAAAAACCAAGCTCTAGAAAAAAATGGCTTTTCAATCTGAACATGTCTTTGATTAATGTAGAAAAAGAAACCCATCATCTTGAGTTAAGTTGAAATGATATGGCTAAAATTGGAGCAATTACACTCCCAACACTCATTGGTTTTCTATGCCTACGCGCCAGATTCTGTGTAGAGTGAAATGCTGCAGAACAGAGGAGAATCAGCTTCCATAAAATATAGAAATTCAGGTCTAATATTGATGTTAATTAAGGAACAGAAAAGATCCTATTTCCTATTGCCCAAGCGTCACCAGCAATATCCCCTTAAATCTGGTGCTCAAAATTATGGTGATACAGATGTGATTCTTATTTCAGCAGCTGGTCAAGGAAACAAAATGGAAACAGAAAAAGTGATTGAGTCAGCCCGGCCAAGGACGGTCAAGGGCTGCAATGATAGCTGTTTCTGCCTGTGTCAAGTTTGCTGTTTCTCACAATGTACATTCATTGAAATGCATGCAGGCAGAGACAGCGACATGCGGTATTTCTGTTCTGTCAACAAAGCAGCAATTTGTGGCTCATAGAGGATAAATTTCACTCAAACCAAGAGAGGAGGGCATCGTGGATTTTGTACAGTAGTTCAAAACAAGCAATTTCAAACAAGCAAACAATGGACCACCTGGGACCATTTCTTTTTTTGTCCAAGCCTGTTAAGTGTGTGTGCATGTGTGTGCGTGTGTGTGTGTGTATGTGTGTATGTGTGTGTGTCTGCCTACCAGGGGAAAAGCAGAGACAAGGTGGGTTTTTTCCCAGCCAACTTTGTGCAGCGGGTCCGCCCCGGTGAGCGGGTGTGGAAGGTCACTGCTGGTTTCCATGGCAACCGAGACAAAGGCCAGATGACTGTGAAAGAGGGCCAGGTGAATACACACACTCTATCTCTTCCTCTCTCTCTCTCTCTCTCTCTCTCATCCTCTCACACACAGAGTATAATTATTAATGTATGCAAATGCATGCAAAAAACTGCTGATATTACAGAGGACAACATGTTATGGCTTCCACTGCAGCTCATTTTAGAACCAAAAAAAAAAAAACAGTTTTAACAGCAATGAATGTCACTGCCCCTCCTCCTCTTCCAACCCGGTCTGCTCTCCTCTGCAGATCTGCGTGGGGAAGAACGAAGAGACGGACGATTTCCTCCGTCTGAGCAGCGGCAAGAAGAGGGGTTTGGTCCCTGTCAAGTATGTCGTGGAAATATGACGCCAGCACGCCTCTGCTAGAGCCTCGCTTTGATCTGTGATGGAGGAATATACTCAGGAGTGTTTACCCAACACCTCACTGACCACTGACCACCCGCCACCCTCCCCCCTCCAAAAAAACGGCAGCATATTTAGTAAACCCTGGCGGACTTTGGTGCACAACGGGTCAGCGTGTTTCTGCTGCCTACTACTGCTTTCCAATGCAGAGGGTGTTAAAGGTTAAAAAAAAAGAAGGTTGGCTTCTTTAGAGTTCTTTAGAGCTACTTTTCCTGTAGCACAACCTTACTTTCTGTGGGTTTTTTTAAGCGCACACACTCAACAGAAATGTAGCATAATGTTGAAGAGGATAGTGCGAAAGAAGTCTGGCTACCTCGTCGGTCTGTTTTAGCCGTGAGAAGAAAAGGACGCGAATGACTTCGCCATGAAGTCACGGCGCGTCCGAGCAATTCGGAGGACTTTGTGAGCAAAATGACTTGATGTTATGTGTAGAGAAAACGAGTCGAATTTGTCTAAGGCTGTAGCTGTTTAATGTAGTAGCTTGTGCAAACACGTATTTCCCCGATCCTTTTCCTGAACCCTCTAAAATCAGATTTGGTCTGGCTGATTTAACGGAAGAGGTGAACCAAAAAAAGGGTTAATGAAAGGAGAGAACGGGTTCAGTGTTGCACTGGCAGACTGTAGCTGAGAACATGCATGTGTGCTGTCGTAATATGAATTGATGATGTATGTGTCGCTCATATTCTGACTATAAAAGGATTCAGGTCTTACATTGTGTGTATGTAAAAAAAAAAATACTCTGTTTCTGTATTATATTTTGGTTAAACGAGTCGTTCCACACGCACAACCACAGGGTTTAATGTATTTTAGAGTCCCGGCCTGTTATTAGATTACATTTGAGCTCCTCACAGCTCTAATGTGACAGATGCTTTGCGTGCTGCTCGGAGAGTTTGTCTCTAAGCACGTCCCTCACTCTCTCTATACACACACACATTTTATATTTATTGCCATTCAGTTCCATGTAACTCTAAAGTGAACCACAGGAATCCTCTTACCACTGCTATATCCCGAGTGTCATTTAACTGTATGTGAAGTCCTGTTAACGTCCACATATCTCAAACCCGGCTGTGTGACACGTCACAACACGAGGCTGGTCAGCTTGGTCTTGACTTTTTGATATGCTTGTTGTTTTTAGGCGGCAGAGGCATCATCCTGGATGATTTGATTTGGCGAAAGACCAAACTCAGTGTCGCTGTCCGTCAACAAAGTGTTTCGGCTGTTATAATGTCCCTCCCTCAAAAAGGTCGTGCAACTGACTTCCAGCTGTTGCAGTTTTTTGGTGAATGGTGAATGTTTCTCCTAGCACATTTAAGAGATTTAAAATAACTTTGAGGGATATTTATTTATAATGAAATGTAATTTATTATATTTGATTTAGAGCTATATCATTCTGACCCATGAGGTAGTGACAAACTGCCTTAGATGCAGCAATAACTGTAAATAAAAATGTGACTGTATATGTAAATATCCTTTTAAAAATACTGTATTTACCAGGCTCTAATAGCATTCTGACCAAGAGGTTTGCAGCTATCCAGGAGCCAACTAAGGGCATTAACCTTGCGATCATAAATTACAGTATTGTTGCTTGTCCCACTTCTCTATGTATCTCTTTGCTCAATTAACATCTAGGCCTATCAGCACAAATCTATTGGAATACTATGCACAACAGTTCTAGTCACTCTCCTCATTTTGTAATCACACACTTTTTTTCTTTTCAGTGTAGCCACAAATGTGTCAGTGTGTACCTGTGCATTTTCAGTATGGATAAACAAGGGTTTGGATTGCACTCCGGCTTTGGGAGTACAGCAGCTGTTATGAAGTGCCCATCTTGGATCAAACTGTACCATGCTAATCCTAAATGTTACCTTGGATGACTAGAACCAAGATTGGCTCAGGATCAATACTACCCAGGTGAATTTCCTCCACACTACCAGGCTAGTGGTCTGCATGGCTAGCTACCCTGTGACCCTGACAACTTTCAATAAAGTCAGATGAACTGTCAAGCTGTACGCCTTGTTCTTTGGGAAATGCTTCACATGTTGTGCTGTTGCTATTTTTTTTTTTTTATTTCTTGTTTCCTTTTGTTTGGCTATGTTCTGTCAGCAGATGATCGTATAAATTACCTCTTATCAACATCTTCACACACTCATGTCAGTTAAAACACTGATGTCAATATAACACACTGCAAGCTAGCTGGCAGAGTTTCATTTCAGTCTTATAAACAGCTGTTAATGGAGATTGTTTCTTTTGGACTTCCAAAAAGAGCAAAATATGACTACAAACAATTAAAAAAAGGTAGAAAATAACAGGATCATTCAAGTGTTTTAAAGTCAGAATGCTCTGAGTGCAAAAGTCCAATATTTACCTCATTACCTCCTAGATTATATTAACTTGTTTTGCACCTCACCAACTGTCACTTTAGTAGCGAATAAATGTTGCCCTCAAATGCTGTTAGGAATGTTGTCATCAGTTTTCATTTTGGGGTGAACTATTCCTTTAATGGGTGTCTCTCAAGACTGAATTCTGAAACAGTTTTCTTCAGTCACCATTATTAGTCTTGGTTAAATTTATACTCCTGTTCAAAAGTGACATGTCCAAGTCCAGGATATACAGACGCATCAGTTATGCTTCATGTTTTCATTCATTCATATCATTCATTTATTCTATGACGTAACTCTGTATAACATTTAGCTTGTAAGCTCATCTGGTGACACTGCACTCCTCTGCTACATATTTAACACTGAACCATCAAACCCCTGTTTCCTGCCCAGGTACTGGCAGGGCCTTTATTTACACCAGTCACACAGTGGCCCTGATGTCAGATCAATTAAACAAATCAGATCAACAAATCAACATGCCAAAACAATCAATAAACAGGAAGTAACACTGTCAATCAGATCCTCACATGAGTGACAGGAACAGTAATAGGGGAACATATTTCATTTGTTCTGTCAGTGTGCTGAAGAGATTAACTTAAGCTGTAACCTTGCAATTTCTCCCAAAAATAGTAACTAATCCCAGAGCCCTGATGCCTACGTACAGACAAATCATTCACAGGCCAATTCACATCTGTCTGATCATCTGTCTGATTATTCAATCACACCTACCCAGAACTGGCCATTGGACAGAAGTCAACCACAAAACCTTGAAGGGTTATGTCATTTGGTGCTATAATAGAGACTACAAGAGTGTGTGACTTTGCACTGATAATACATGAATTCAAATACATAAGAAAAGGCTGCAACAAGAACTTAATGTATGAAATGGAGTGTCAAAACAATTAGGAGCAATCCCATTTCAAATCTAGCACAAGCAGGTTTCACACAAGTGTTTCCCATAACAGCAAATGACTCAACATCATTTGTCTCCTCCCCTCCAATTAGCAGAGCAGTGCACTCTTTGAGCCATTTATAGTAGTGGAGCTAAAATATCCTATTTTGGATTCTAGGTTAACACTGGGTGGTGTAATGATCTTTTTCACAAGAATGTGACATTTAAATAAATACAGCAAAACTTGCATTACATAATTTATATGATATGTGGACTTGTCTTAGAGTACAAGAGAATCAAGCAAAGGCCACTCGTTAATCAGTTCATTATAATAATCACCAATCAATGAGCACAAGAAAATCCTGGAAACAAGTTGATTAGCATTGGAAACAAGTGGGATTATTTCATCCCACTGGCAGATTTTTTCACTTCTTTGAAGGAAAACATCATTTTAAACATCTAAATATGAGACTTCTGCAATGCTCCACTTACCTTTATCATCTTTTCTGTGTCAGCAGAACAAGAACCTGACTAAAGCATAACAAGGGCCTAAAGATGTTTATGTTGCAGACTTTTGAAAATAATTGCACATTAAGAATGTTTGACTGAAAAAGAATAATGAATTCGTTTTATTCACTCCAAATACTTACCTCCTCGCCATTTAGAAAAAATGAGCTGTGAGACAATGACTATGGCTGAAAATGTTCTCAAAATTAAAGCTGGCAGTTTGCAGTTTGAACTCATTTCACATCCAAAAAAAGCCAATGGAGCCAAAATGTCAAACAATACATCACTGTCCGCATACATACAGATTTCACTGAATCCTTACAGCCAAAGCAACCGACCAAATATGTCACTTCATGGCCACAATACAAAAGTACTCGAAGATCTTTCATTGAGTTGACAGTGCAGAGCTTGGAGAAGATTGCTTGTTCTTAATGACCATAAATAACATGATTAGCTCCCAATGAAATTAATTGGCAATGGAGGAGCTGCTGGCAGACCATATAAACTGGCAGAGTGGGTGCTGTGAGAGAGAGAGAGAGAGAGAGAGAGAGGGAGAGTGTGTAGTGTAGTCATATGTGTGTGTGTGTGTGTGTGTGCCTGCTGGGGTGTGAGGAACATTTCTCAAATCATGACCCAGTTCTGTTATCAAATTGAATCAAATGTGATTTTCGTCTCTGCAGAGGGAGACAGAAATGTGTGCAGCTGGCAGTACATCAAGCTACTTGTACATGCCTCAATTTTATGAAATTGCTGACTTTGGTGCATGAGATGGTACGGTGCACTTCACTTAATGTGGTACCACTGTGCCACCTCCCCCTCTCTCTCTTTCTCTCTCTGCGTGTGTGTGTGTGTGTGTATGAAATATTGCCTGACTAATGAGTGGAGCAGGTTGAAATCTTCCTCCTCTGAAATTCTTTTTCTCTACTGGCAGTGATAGGCAGAGAATGCAAAAATGAGCAATTGCCTTTCCCTTACCAAAATACTCACTTCGTTTCATTCATTATCTATTAGCACTGCTATAATTAACTGCTCACATTCATGTCCCAGGGAGCATCATGCATATAGATGTATGCACACTGCAGAGTGCAATGTGTTTGATGTGGAGCAACAAATCCTAACAAATGGTACCAGTAGTGTCAAGAAAAGTACAACTGTATCCATCCACCACAGTTCTTACTCCTTGGAGTGATAAATAGTACCCAAGGTATCTCAACTCAGAAAATCTCTCTCTCTCTCTCTCTCTCTCTCTCTCTCTCTCTCTTTTACTGTATATGTGGCTTGTAATAAGTCCTGCTTAACACACCAAAATATAATAGAAATTTCATACAATGTTGTCCCAGTGTCCCCAGAAATCCTTGTAAATGCCATTTCTGTCCCTGGCGGTTTATAAAACCCCCTTTTCAAAAATGCATGGTCATCAAACTGAAAACAAGTCTGCCCAACTTGCTGAAATATTCAACTTTTTTGACAATATGTCCTCCATCTTTCAGCAGTAGTGAGAAAATCCAAAAGGCTACTGGACATTTCAAATGAAATAAACCACCACTCACTGAAATTAAATGAATTGACCCCAAACTGTATGTGTGTACATGCCACAGCTATCGCTTCCAGCCGACGTGCTGCTCTTTACCAACGGCAAATATTAGCAGAGAGGGCAGCAGGGGGAGGAAATGACATATTTGACCCATAACACATGATGCACGCATTAGACTAAAGTCTGTTGGATCGTTCTATTCTGACTGACTGCAGGAGCTCAGATTGCATTTACAGTATGCAGCTACAAAGAATTAAACAGGCAAATTGTGTGTTTTTTTATTGCTGCTTTGGTATTATATAATTTTGTTACTTGCAAGCACTAATTTAACAGCATGAATCAAAAATAAAAAGAAGTCACATGGCACGCAGTTGAGTGCCTACCGCTGCTATGTGGTTGTCAAAAGTAGCAAAGTACAAATAGAGACTTTCAACTTTTACTGCTGCATTTTTAAGCAAATATCCATACATTTTACTCCATTATATTTCTAAAAGTTTCATTATATTAGTTGTTTTTTTATCTGGATTTTTGTTTCTTATCTGTCCAAACCAAAAAAGCAGAGCCAATCCCCTGAGCACTTGCACTGCTGGCTGCATCGGACAGTGCAGTCCACAGTTTGTGTTTGAATAAATCAACCTGAGAAGGAAAGAACAACTCTGATTCTTAGAATTCTGCATGTTCACATGTGGACATTTGGTTTCTGTGATCTGGTTCCCATTCGATCATTGTCTCCATTATCAGCCAATCCTAGTGTTTCCCTCCTCATTCCAGTGCCTGCCCACTCCAGCTGTGTCTTGTTCTTGTGATTACTTCTCTGTGTATTTATACCTGTCTATTCCCATTGTTCTTTGTCAGTTCATTGTTAAGGTGTCCCAGTGTTGTAGCTGTTATCTTTGCTCCTCGTGCTCTTGCCTTTGCCTGCAAACCCAGTTTGCCTTCATCTGCCTGTAACCTAAGTTATTTTCAGTTCCTGTGCCTGGTGTCTCCTGTGTTTGGGTCCACCTGCCTGCTTCACCGTGGTAATTTCAACCCATTATTGCAACACCACAATCAGCCAATCAGCACTGTATTTGTTCAGTGGCTATTGAGGCTGCCCTTCTCCCACTGTACCTAGTTCTGGAAAAATTTGCGGGGCAGTTATGTCTGGAACAGAAATGAGCCCATTTGTTCCCCCATTTGCCTCTCCTTGTATCTGCTTAGCGGGACATAAAGTTTGATGGTGTTACGTGAATCCATTCAGAAGGAAGTTCCCCACCACCATGTCTCCTTTTGGCAAATCCATAGAAAAGTTTAGTCAAGATGATTTCTTGTCCCACGCACAATCCCACCACAAACCTACTTGGACCCTTGTGCAAATCCAAGTATAACTTTTCTTCTAGTGCTCACAAACAGACAATACAAACCCCCATCTCACTGCATTGTCAGAGGTAAAAATAGCTTACTATCAACCTCACCGATGGATGTAACCGGTGCAATTCTCTCATTTTCTATCTCTTGCTGTGTAGTGTTGGCAGAATTTATAAATGTAATTACGGTGATGTGTATGAAATTAGTTTTAAAATGACTTCCTGCTTAAAAGGGCAATCAATTAAATGAACTCAGCTTGCTTGCAGTTGCAAGTTGCCAAGCCAGAGATAGTTTTAATTAAACTGCAGTTGGTGGAGTGTCACAGAGTCTGTCACAGCCTCTGCTGCCTCCATCTAAATTTTGAACTTGGAAAAAAAAACAACAACTTGGAGGTGTGACTCCTTTCCTCCCCACCCTGCCTGATGTTGTCCCCCATCTTCAGGTTCCAGCCATGTTTACATTCCTCCAGACCCCTGGCCAACTGGACCATTAAAAATGAAATAGGTACACAGAGACAGCATCTTTAATGCATGGTCTCATCTCCTGCCACCGATGCTACCTCCGCTTTCTCAGGAAGCCTCTTGCACAAACAGGTTTTTTTTTCAGTGACAGGGATGAGCGGCGCATTGCACCGTCCCACTTCAAAGGTGGAGATAAAGATGGCACGCTGGGTTCTGAGGCTAAGCTGGAGCTGGAGAAAGTCAGCATAAATCCTTCAAGTTAGAAGTTGAACTGTTCACATGAAATATTTCCTTGAATCATGCTTCACTGGATATGATAGATTTGAAGAACAGAAGAGAATGGAATATGCTATAATCGAGCATTTTGGAGGAGGATCTAGGAATTTTACTGTTTACACCCTAAAGGCAGAGTTCATTGTAGTTGTTTTTAATGTGGCAAGTATTGGCTTCAAACTGGCACTGATAAAATAATAATAAATAATATAAAATATACAAACTAGACATAGAATAGACAGATAGAGTTCAAGTCAGGTTTATTTGAATAGCCTTTCATCACAAGCATGTCTCAGAGGACTTTACAAAGAATGAGCTTCCCTAGATCTAGCTAATCAACAATTAATCACAAAATAAAATTATGCAATACAGCATGTAACAAAATCAAACCCAGGGAAATGAAACAAAGCAAAACTCAAATAAGGGCATGTGGAAAAGGAAAGACCTCCGACCTTTGATCCTCATTGAAGACAAGAAGAAACCTTTTAGTCAGTCAAAGAGGAATCCTCAACCAGGATGGCTAAGCATGCAGTCGGTGCTGGGACAAAAACATGGACAATGACAATGAGATGAGAATAGCGCGGTTGTCCCCCTTCACAGAGTCGCACACCCAGCCAGCAGTTAGTAGAACGGCCAAGTGGTTCAAGACACTGAATTCAGCTTCGATAGCAGCAATGCCGCTGCCAAGTTTGTTCTTTGGCCAGGACAATTTCAACAGAATGCCCTGCCTTCTGTACTGGATTCAGCATTATGGTAATCTGTGGGAAAATTATAGGAAATGCAGTGCACCCTGGTTTTATAAAGTCTGGCCCATACCCCATGAATAATTTTTTTCTCATGTATATTCACTCATTTGGTTAACAACAAAATTTAAATCATGAAATGGGCATAGCCATCGGTCTTTGTTGTTGTTTTGTAGATTTATTGTCAGTTGGCTTAGGATCATTTCATTCTGAGGCTTTATTGCTCCTGACAAATCAAAACTGACCACTCAGGACTGACTTCACTCGCGTTAGGTCATGTAAAAATAGGCTAAGAGCACTTATGCCACATATATTAGTGAGTCCAATCAGAGTGCTCATTGACCTCAATCCATAACCTTGAATTAACCCTTTCTGGCTCTTCAAAGACCACTATTAAAATCAGTGTCTACATAGAGACCTGCCCTAGATGTCAAAGGAAAGGACAGGGGGGTCAAAATGGATGGATCATGGGGTTATCACAGGTCTTTAACTGAATTAGGCCTGCAGCACCTCAAGAATACTTTAAAGTAAATTCTAGTAATCCTGCTCCACCCCCCTCCACTGTTATCTATTCACTTACACTGTAATTCCACTTGGGCTTAAACTTTATCTCCAACCTCTTGTGGAAGCTCTGTGCATGCTGAAGACTTCAGGCCAGTGTAAAATGGTTACCGAAAAGCGCTGGTCATCATCAAATATTTGCAAGGACCAATGAAATAAAAGGCAGCTTAGCTTATGTGTAGGGCAAGCGTGGTGAGGCATGACTTTGGGGATTTAAAGGGCGCTGGAAATGAAATTCACTTGGATCACACCTGGCTATTCTGGTCAATTTAGATTCATCAAGACGCTGTTTGGTATTCACAGAAAATGGGAAATCATTAAACTTCCATCAGCAATCTCCTGCATATCTTTTTAGCGCTTGTTCATCTTTAACCTTTGGCCACGGCGCAGCTTTGATATCACTGTTAGCCTTCTGAATCAGCAACAGGAAAACCATGGGGGGGGCGGGCGCCTCAGTTAAGAGACAAGGTCATGAAGACTTGCCTCATGGCTGGAGACAGCGACGTTTTTTGCATTTATATCAGACCCTCCCTCTTGGTTTTGCCGTTGACTTGAATCAAGAGGGTTCGCGCGCACATGCACACACACACACACACACACCGTCCCGGTTTGCTCGAGTGTTCATGCTTGTTTAATTACTGCGGGGCCTCTGGTGATTCATCTCCACCCTGGGCTGCGCTACTCTGCATTAGTAACACAGGCAGACAGAAGACAGAGTTTCTGTCTCCCTAATGGTTGGGCAAACACACACACTCTGTCAGTCAGCGGCGTGTCCCGGTTTCCTCGTCTTACTGCTTCCTCATGGCATATTTAGGCTATCCAGTCGAAGACGTACTGTACCCATCTGTGTGTGGACGCGTACTGTGTGTGGCATACAGCCAGTGCTGAAGACTTTGCTTGATGGTGGCCCCTGAAGCTTCATCATTAAGCTTAAGAAGCCGTGCTTGACTGTTAAGATGCTGGAATCGGCTCTTGGTGTCTGGTGACGACCGCTGGAGGCAGAACAGCAGCTCAGATCCTGTATCTCGGTCTCAGATGGCTGTGTGTTCCCTCTCAGACATACATTTGCCACAGGTACTACGGCTACTTCACCCCCCCTCCACCCCGACCCCTCCAGCCTTTAAAAGCTTCCCGAATCCAACGCGCTCTGATCTCTTGAAAGCGCGCCTCCAAAACCCATTAAGTCGCTAAGAAAAGGATTTGAAATCCGTGAGACAGGTTTCCTTTGCTCTCCCTCTCTGGCTCATGTCACGCCGCATTTTGTGGATGTGAAGATATTAATTTTTCAGTTACACTGCCTCAGCTTTTTTCCCTGGCTCTATATATATACACACACACACATGTCACGTTGACCTCGTCCATTGTTTTCTCCAGGAGAAGGTGAGGCCACTCGATTCATCAGCTCCTCAATTTAGACAAATTCCCGCAAAGGACCCTTAAAAATGCCCTCTCCTGGTCTGGAGAGGAGCAGCATGACTAATCTATTCAATTTGAAGTGCGTCAGAGCCTTTGGGGTCTCTGCTTTCAAGGCGCAGGGATTACAGGATAATTGGGGCAGCTCTGTCTGAGTAAAGATACTCGCCATCAACTGCAGCTACTTCTCCCTGCCACCGCCTGTGTCAACAACTCTATTATGGCCAAAAGAAAGATAACAAAGGCAGAATATTCATCATGTGGAAGAATGG
Source organism: Holocentrus rufus (assembly GCA_900302615.1). Classification (NCBI taxonomy): domain Eukaryota; kingdom Metazoa; phylum Chordata; class Actinopteri; order Holocentriformes; family Holocentridae; genus Holocentrus; species Holocentrus rufus. The sequence continues at coordinate 22,246 of OMLF01028701.1, forward strand.
GCACGAGGGGGAGCGATTTAGTTCGTATGTCTCATCTTGCCCGGCCCGTATAACAGAGAAAAGTGCAAGCTTGTGAGAGAGAGAGCAGGAGAAGGGAAGCAGAGAGAGAGAGAAACAACAGATATGAGAAGGAAGGGGAAGATAAAGACAGTCGCACTGAGAAGAAAGAGGAATACTGCATGAAAAAATGTCCCCTATTCCCTTAGTTGTGATATTTAAATGGGACACAGTGATAGAAACTTTGTCTACACAGCATAAAGTGGCAGAGAATTACAAAAAAAAATGACTAGATCCGTCGTTTTTATGTATTCCAACAATTTTGCACACAAGCTAGCCTTCTACCCCCTATATAATCCTATTGTAATTCAAATTCATGTTTGACACCGATTGCATAATTTCAGCATCACCTTCAGATTGAAGCAAAAATATAGTGTTATGTAATTCATTTTTTTTCCCTTTCAACCTGCCGCCGCCATCTCTTCGTGATACTTTATTCACTGTAATTAAAATATGATAACTCCCTCTGATATCCGAACATGTTCAGCAGTGATCAAAATTATTTTCTGCTATCAATGGGGCATAAGAAATTACTAATGTCAGCCAGATGGCCTGCTCCGAATTAGGCTGTTAATTTGTTTTTGTTTGTTTGTTTTCCTGATTTTTGGCTTTTCATGTGAGAATCCATCTGGCCCGCGAGCTCATCAACATTTTGTGATGCACCTGTGACTGACACAATTATGACTAACATTACTGTAGAGGGTCTGGATGCGGCGAAAAACATTCACATCCAGCCATTTGCTCAAAAAATTATTTTGCCATACCAACATGACTGTGTGTGGTCCAGTGAACATGAAAAGTATTTTTTAAGCTCAGCCTGGATAGGCCTAAGCTGTGTATTCACAATTAACCACCTGTAGTGATTAATGCTGCTTTTATGGATCACATGGTTTGTTGTGTACTCCCTAAACTTCAACCTCAACAATATAGCACTCAGCACATGTGGCATTTCTGTAACTTTCCACCTTCTTCTAGTTCTTTCTTTTTCCCTTTTCTCTTTTTCCTTCTCTACATACAGCTTCATTCAAACCTCTCACTGGGCTGGGACAATGAAAAATACAGTGGACACCAGCTCTAAAAATTCAGCAGCTGATTGTGGGTCATTAATCGGGAAAAAGAGCCCCACGTTAAATTTGGAACATGCTGCTCCCCGCTGAACCGCCCATCAAGCCAGATTAAAGTTCACATAGTGACAAGGCAAAGATCACCTGGTCTGTGGTTTGTGAATTTCTAAGTTGTTTTTCCACTCGTGGGTTTCTTCGAGTATAACAAAGATTCTTAGTCCTCTCCGCACACTAAAACACACTTTGAGTCATGACATTATTTTCTTGTTTTAAAGGAATTCAAATGAAGTCCGCACGTAACCTTCATTACCATTTCATACAAGCAGGAAAGCATGATGTGTGATGACTTGTATGCCTGAGATTCGAGTGCATTTTTGCATAAGAGGAAACCTGCATGGATTTAATGTCAAACAAGGCAACTTACACCTGATCTCCCATTCAGTGTCACTGCAGCAGCTCGAGTCTGTACACTGATGCAGCATCATTCAGATTAAAGCCTCAGCTCTCTGGTTTCTGACTTTAGAAGAGCTACTTGCATTCAACTGGGCTGACCATGAGAATAACTGGTAGTATAATCATTTATTTTATTCTCCAAGCGTGTGATTTGTTGTGCAGGGACTGGCTTTTTGAGATATACTTTGACCAACCATTTCAATACATGGTGTGAAATTTAAGTTTCACGCACTTCTTGCAAAAAGTGAAAAATGAATTTTCTGACGGCACAATACAGACTATTGTAGCATTTTAACCCACAGAAGGACACACACATAAATTTTGATTAAACGTTCTTGTCATAAATGTGCTACAGTGCATCTAATGAATAGAAAATCAGGGTCTGTTGGGTTCACTCAGGGTCAAAGGTCAGTTTTAAGGCAGTTGAAATCATTTTTAAAAAATTCTCATTTGTTATCATCAAGGAGGAAGCAGCTCTTGGTCTGCAAGATGAACAGTTTGCAATCCGTGCACATCCATTTTATGTGTTGAGGCTCTTTGGCACTGCTACACACAGAGCCTCGTCTTGATGTGGTTTTCAGCTTCATCCACACGGCCGCCATATTCGTCATCATCGCTGCCTTTTGGTAATGAGAATTATCCAGCGTGCCAGTGATGACAAACAATCACCAGCAGCGCAAGAAAATTAATCTGGATCAGCTGAGCACTCAAACGCACGTGGACCCAACTTCAAAGAAGAGTTACAGCTTTTACATCACTTCCTGTGTGCTACTTTTTCCATCCCCTAGGAAACACTTTGAAGTTTCTAAAAATATACAGATTACCAGTATGAAGGATAAGGTGAGTTTAGGGACAAGCCTTGAATGTGTGGTTTCTTCCAGTAACCGCTGTGCTTCAAGGTGTAAATCAGTTATCGACGAAGGAGCCCAGCCGACTCATTTATTCACTAATGGAGCATTTAATTTACCACTGTATCTGTATCACTACCTAAAACTATATTGATTTATTTAACCTTGTTTGCTGCTGGGGTCTCTCTCTAACTATATTGTTGCTCTATTTTTTAGATTACAACCAACAAGTTTATCGTGTTTCCTTCTCTGACAGTTTCTTGATGTTCAAACTGAGATGACGCATGGAGAACAAATCTATATTCTCATCACTTAAACCCTGACAAGAGAGAAAGGGTGGAGGGCTGCACCTGTTTTGGAAAGTGAAAGGGCAAAAGGACACTGGCGTCTTATAATTCTGAGGCTGCATCACAAATAGACCTTGTAAACAGCAGAGCATCACAGGGTACAGCAAAAAATGCCACATCACACTTTAGCACCTGTGTCCCCTGCACTCATAATCATATCAGGAAATTAATGTCAAATGCTTTCATTTCTTTGCTTTTCATTTCCTTTCATTTCTTTGTTGTATGCCCTTTGTAGTCACTGAGTAGCTCATTTAAAGAAGTTTTGACCAAAACCTTAGCCTATGTCTCTCAAGTCTGTTATAAAAGCCATGTTAAGAATACATGAGTACGTGTTTTAAAAATGGTCCCAATTATTGCCATCACTATATCTTTCTCACATATACAACAAGTCTCATCTCGGATTTCATTTCGGTCTGCATGTGATGCGTCCTGACCCTTAACCAGATACCTGAGTACGCTCACTAGAGAAATATATGGTGACAGGAAGGCCAATAAACGAGGACCAAAAAGGACAGGTCGTATACCAACACTGACACAGCAAGATTAGCAATGAGCTCATGTTTTGTCTGAATCGGTGGAGCGAACATAACACGTGTGTTTTACAGGGCACAGCGGGCTGAAGTACACACCATGTACTCACGTGTGTTCAGCTCTTAGTTGCATGTCATCCTTCGCATTGTTCTTATTGCCAGGAAAAACAGCTTTAATTGGTGCTTGATCATTTGAATGTTTCTTCACCTAATTAATAAATCCCCAATGAAAAACTTGCTGCTTTTCCTTCACTATTCTCCATGGGCAGTTACTGATTAGTCTTCATGCAATGCACAAGCAATCTATTCTCTGATCAAAGAGCAACTATATATAACAAACAGCTGACAATATGATGCTACTCTCAACGGTAATGGTAAAAATTGGGATTAGGGGCAGTGTACGTTCTGTTCTAGTGTCCTTTAATGCTCACCAATGAGCAAAAGAGGCACAAGAGAACAATAGGCCAGACAACAGTGACCAGAGGCTGACAGCAATGTGTTGTGACCAGAGAGTCGCCACTTTGAACCCTCAGGCTAGCTTGGAAAGTCTAAAGGACGTGAATGGTCAACTCGCCCTTTTCAGCAACAGCTACGGTACCTAATCTCATCAACTGCACTGTAGCTCCTCAGTCGCCAACAGAAGACAAAGACAAAAGATCGTGATACCGCTACTGCTAACCTGCATTATATTTTCCCCTGTTGTAGCCAGCGCACTCAAACCCAAACATCCGCTGTAGATGATGTGTGTTTAGCCAAAATGAACTCTAAGCTCGGAAATTAACTTTTGGGATTAATTAATTTGCCTTCAGCAGAGACTGGGACAAACCGCCTTTGTACACAAGGTTGATTACTCACAACTTTAAATAATAATGTTACCCACTTCCATTGGTATCATGCTGCAAATTCGTACCTGAATTTATGTCTTATGATTATGATTGTATGTAATTTATTCATGTGAATTCTCATATTATTGCTTTTGTTGAATTCATTCACCAAACCTGCCATCTTAATGACATGAGGACGCAAATAGAAATACACTTAGTTCCCATCTTTATTGTGGCATCTTTGCTGATTTTATTAATGCATCATATGCTTTTGAAAGTCATTAAATAATAAAAACAATGGGAGGCTTTTGCACTGGGCAGCTTCTGTAGAGTGTGAAGCAAAGTGCTGCTGATACAGAACAAGTGTGTCCGGTCACGACGGGGTGAACGAAGGCTTTTAACAGAACTGTATCTGGAGCTCAGATCTGACGGCGGCGCCTATCTGATTGATCCCTGATCTGTGTCACCGAGCGCTATCAATCCCTCATCCAATCACCCGCAGATAGAGACACACATGAGAGGGAGAATTAAGGCTTTCGATCCGTTCCGCGCTTTTAGATGATAAGATCTCTCCATCTATTTTCAGAAAGAATTAAAGTCAGGCAATTAGATAATAGAGGTGGGTGAGCGGAGCATGTCGGGAGAGGGGGCAAAATAAAGGGATTGTGTAGGTGAGGGATAAGAAGGATCGACAGAGCGGGGTGAGGTTAATACTGTCACTTTCTTCTTTGAAAACAGTGGCAGATGTCAGATCGCTATTGAAGTTGGATCTCATTTTTTATATTCTACTGGATGCATTTTCCAAAACTCTTAAGATTGAAATAGATACTCTAAGATGAGATACACCAAAAAAGGCAGGGAACCAAGTGTTGCTTCATTAGTCTACTCAGTCTGTCAAGGAAGCAGACTAAGATTGGAAAAGTCATACACATAAGGGAGGGAGGGGAGGGGGGTCATTCTTGGCAAGAGGAGGTCATTTTTTTAAACGACAGACAAACTGTTTTGACATAAAAATCTTCCAGCAATCTCCCTTTTATTATTATTTTCATCTCCTAATCTCAATCAGTAATAAACTGCTGAGTATGCCCCATTTGTTTTGTGTCTGTGTTGAAAAGCTAACCGTAATAAAGAGTGCTGCTCTGTTCCAGCCCTTTCCTCATCTTTCCCTCCTTATCTAATCCCATTAAGGCTCACGCTTCAGGAAATAAGAGTGCCTCCTGGTAATGAAGAAATACATTAACCAAGCTAAGAAATGGGCTCCTCGCACAATGCCTCTGTTCTCCCTCAGTAATCCCTATGACATCCCTCAGTAGATCTCACATTAATTTATCTAGATGGTTTAAATTCTATATATATCCCACTGCAGAGGCATTTGGTAATGATTACATATATAAAAATAGTACGAGAAGCCATTGTGCGCTACAGTGAAATCAGGCGGTAGAGGTAAGCAGATGGGTCATGCTGTGTGGAGCCATCACTCCAGCTTTTCGAGTCCTTCGAGAGACAACCTGCAAACACGAGGTTACGGCACCGCTCGGCGCTAAAGCTTGTTTGTTCTTTTGTGTATGCGTGGTGCTACATGATGCATTAACACCACCCTGTTATCACCGAGCCAAAAGACTAAATACTGGAAGACGATGCCTGTCAGAGAAAGGAAATTTAGGTTTCGCGAGCATGCTGTGAGAGAAAGCTAAGCTGAAATAGGATGTAACACATCATCACTATATTGCAATATTCAAGACTGTACTGCATTATACTGAGGATGTGCAAAAAAAGTCAATACAGTGCAGCATTGTGATATTATTTTTCCCAATGCTGTACCGATTCTGTAGCGCCTTGTATTGATATGTACTGTTTGAACATTTCATTTTCATGTTATATCTACATTTTAGTTCATCACCCAGTTTATTATATAACATGTTGTATATTTTATTAGTCAATCCAGGCGGTATGCAGTAGATCTATTTATACATTTTTGTCAATTCTGCAGAGTACTGCAATGCATCATGATACAAATCATATTGGGACCCATACATTGTGATGCCTACTGTATTGTGAGGTCCTTGGCAGTACCCACCTGTAATTTGCATCCCTGTGCCATCATCTGTAATGTAAGCAATTCAATGGCCTGTGATTCACTGACTACAAATAGACAATCTCTTCACCTCGAGTCACTCCAGCCATCATTGTTGCTCACACATGAAGAGATATTGCACTCTGAATAGACCTGAATAGAATCTGCCTCCTCTCTCTCTCATGCATACCCACACCACACACACATTAACCTGCCTGTCCTGGTTAGCAACAGATGCGTCTGCCAACGCTTCAGTCACACCGTCTCCAGGGAGCATAAAAGAAGGCATCCTTCAAGGCCCAGGCAAGAAGTGAAAATGACTGGATGACTGGCGCATCAGTGGCCTGAGGCCTAATTTGGCTGACAGTGGTTGCAAGCTGGTGCATGGCAGACCCCGCCCCACCGCTCCTAGTGCCTGTTTGTGCAGAGCTGTGATTCAGCTGCTAGACGTGATCACTTGCCTTTGGGAAGAGAAAATCAGAGAAGGGAAAAACATCAGCATTAAGCATACTGTAATAACAACCATGAAGGAGCTGCTGGCAGTCTGAGAATATGCGTTTGTTGTTGGTGGAGCTGATGTGGTTCAGTGGAGGGTGGGGGTCACAAACACTGCTGGCCAAATAGTTTAGTAAATGATTTGGAATGGGATCAGTAAGTGACATGATTAATATCAGGCCATTTCATGCCTCTGAGGGACAGACCTCCTTCTCCTTTAGACTGACACTGTAGTTTCTCTTTGGTTGCATGTTGTGCTCCATCCAGGTGGCTGTGTGCCTCATTAATCCCCCCCAAAACCCAGCATGATTATTATTTTAAGAACTTTTGAGAATAATTTGAGATTTTTTAGGGCCGCAAGATAGCAAACTGGCAAGCGAGGTTGTCGTCCAATCAGAGGACTCGGGTTTGATTTTCTGCATGGGGTTTGATCCTCATACTTAACTGCTCCCTGACCCTTTGCCTCAATGAGAGAGCAACTTTTGGTGGTCGGTGTACAAATTATCAAGGATGGACATGTTTGGCAAAAACAATATTGTCTGGAACTATAGCTTGTCATGTACTAATATACCTTACTATGACCAAAAGGATCTTGCATTAGAAGAATGTCCATGATCTTGTATGCACATTTAGTGGCTCTAACTACATTATCTGGAGAAAAACCAATTGTGCCCCTATGTAATTGTTTATATTTATGCCTGTGTCAGCATGGGACAACATGCAATCAGCTGTCCACATTGAAGAGTCACAGTTTGTAACTGCTCTTTACCTCACTCTGGGGTTATGCACCAATGTCAAACAGTCACAACACGGGCTGAATTCAAATTGACAGATACCAGGCCAAATGACTGTTCGCCCAGCTGGGTGGATAAATTGATAAGTCATGGATGAAATGCAGCATGGACACATATATACAGACCAACAAGCAGGCACACGGTGGGCACACAACCAGACACGCACATAGTCAGATACAGCGCTGCCTGGGATGGATGCCGAGGTGCACGTGCAGCGTAATGGCATTTGAAGAAAACGCTGGGGCAAATCCCCGTTGACACACAATTATGCAACACGTCATGCCTAGACAGCAGTGGCATAGGTTTAAAGGTTGGAGGTCATGTGGTAAATATACAGAAATCTGTATGTGAACAGCTTGTAGTAAAAGGCAGACATGGGCATGGTCGACATCGTGCAAATACAGAAAATGACAGCCTCAATCATATCCAGAGAATACTTCAGACACTGCAGTTAAAAACATTACATCTTACAGGATAAATTCATGGAAAACAGCTTTTCCTTGAATACAGTAAACACTGAGTAATCTTGAAGTTTTATTCAGCATGGAGACAAGACTTCGTGGCCACTGACATGCCTCTGCTTCCATGCGTCACTAGACCTGAGCTGCACTCTGCCTCAAGAAATTGTTTTTCGTCAGCATTACGTCACTCATCTACTGTTACCAATTAAATCCTATTTTCAGGAACCGTGCGATATACCCCTGGCAAGACGCACTCAAGGATTTTTAAAAGTGGAAAGTACAGGGCCAAAATAAAACCTGTATCAATAAACGGCATGTTCTCTAAACTTCAATGCTCAGTAGGTCAGTAACTCGTACATATACACAAGTTTTTAAAAGTGCTTTATAAAAGATGCATTTGGACACCGAGTGGCAATGTTCCCGCTATTACTTTGTTCCTGGTAAAACACATGCAGGCTTAAAAGGATAACACACACACACAGGCACTTTGGGTTTTTCGAGGCTAACAACTGGTTAATGGTCAGAGTCATAAATAATTCAAAGCTGTAAGTCTCACAGTACAAATTAGTCCCTTCAGATGTTAATAACGTTAAATCTTACATGCAAAAAGAGGACAATTTTGAAGTTGGATTTTGAAAGCGTGAAAATGGTTGTGGTTTATTTATTATTTATTTAAGGTTAGTGGTGGTAGCCCTCTGCAATACTTTGTATGGTTAAAACCAGACAGCTGAACCATTCACTCCATTTATAGTAGTTTCTTAAATTACCCCCCAGACCAAAGATCTGTCCAAATATCATATGAGAAAAAGCAGGAATAATCCCTAAATTGTTCCCTATGAACCCTTCTCATTAGAACTAGGGCTGACCAACATGGACAAAATCAAATACCACTATATCTTGGACTGAATGCTTTGATATTGATATTGTGAAAATCTTGCAAGGATGACTATTGGTGCCTTCATATGACATTTAAATAAATGATATAAGAGACTGCAGGGTGGCCTAGCGGTTACAGAAATCCTCCTGTACCCAGAAGCTCCAATGTTTTATTCCCCACGACCTCGAGATCTGTGCCATCTGTGCCCTGTCTTGTGTCGCATGTTCCTGTCCTGTGTCCTGTGCCGTTACGTCGTGTCCTGTAATTACACAGCGCAAGAAGCAAAATGACTGGACTTCCACCGGAGGGTTGTCCATAAAAAAGTCATCCCATCATAACTACATGAGATTCTCCACCCCGTGCTTACATCAATTATGAGCAAACTGTCAAGATATCAAAGAAACAAAAAAGCATCCCTGAGGCATTTTAACATGAATTCAAAGTTGGTTTTTTTTTTGATGTGGTACTACACTGGCATCACCACTTCATCGCTTTGACCTTATTATGTGACTAAGTGGGTGAACATACAGTATGTTCTCATTAGTAATTCCTCTCTGCAACTTTTTCAGGGCCTACTACTGAATTAATCAGTTACTTTATGGGTAAAATATTCTGTATTATATGATAAATGTAATCAAAAGGCAGTGCACTGTTCTGTGAGACTCACAATTTGTTCAAGCAGCTGTTCCTACAGCTATTTAGACTATAAACTAGCCTTGTAATGTCCTTTCAAAACATTTTAATAATCGTGCCAACCCAGTATAGTCTGCAAAATGCATACTGATATCACAAGACATTAACCACCCAATGGTACAAGACGTACACTGCACAAAGGAAGACACACATGGGACACAGTAGCCACATAATTATGCAAAGCCCTCACCTGACAGGATAATGCACAGGAAAAAAAAATCTACCCATAATGCTTTATTCTCGATCAGACTGGCTACTTTTGACACCTAGTTTTTAACATTATTTCATCCTTCTTTTTAATTAAATTGGAGCAAATTCTTAACATCACAATCGACTGTCACTATCCTAGCAGTCTTGAGGTAAAAACTCTTTCCTCTGTCACGATGACAGGAGCCGAGCTTGTTTCTACAGAAAAACAACTTTCAGAAGATCACTTCTGCACAAGGAGAAGTACAGACTGAGGCCTCATAAATCTGTTAGCTAAAAGTGATAAGTGTTTGACCTCCACAAATGGAACTAGACGGCTTTCTGAAAAGCTTGTTCACTCTTTCAGATGACCTGTTTTTATCCAGAATTTTGTTCAAATACTTATGAGGAGTAAAACATTCTCTGGGGTGGAAAAACAGACAGCACAACATTGAAGTACAAGAGTCTGTCTGGACAAACTGCAGCATAAAACTACAGAGTGGCTTTGATGTTCAACTAAGAAAGTGCGTTTTTGTGCTCTATGAAAGCAGGAGAATAAAAGATCCTGTTTATGACAGAAGTTGGAGGCTAAGATGATTATATTATAGAATTAAAGTAGTGCTACACAAGCTCTCTATAGTCAAGTAAAACCTGGAAAAGTCATGGAATAAAGAAATTAATGCTTTTCTTAGCAGTGAAAAGTTTTGGAAAATTAGATATTGTATATTCAAAACAGTTTTAGAAGTGTCAAGAAAATGTGTTCATATTTTTTTCAGTATGTTAACATGCAATCTTGGCTGTTGAAGAACATCTGCACCTTTAAAAGAACAGTAATCTCAAATGATGACTATTTTAGTAGCAGAGAGAAAGAAAATATGTGTGAAGAAATAAAAGTAACATCTACGTATAGGCAATGACAAATATTGGTCAGTATGAAGTTGCTGCACACAATGCAGATTTCCATGGGGATCTGTACAGCTCACACATAAAAATACATTTGATCATATAATTATTATTAACGATATAATTATAGAATTTGTCAGATTTATTGTGAGCTGTGTTTTAATAAATTCTTAAGTAGTTTTGTTCATAACCCTCCATCCCAATATTACACTGATCCTCTACATCAGAAGCTTTCTCTGTTTTGAAATGTAAGGGTGTGATGTGACATTTGTGCTCTGCTGCCACCTTGTGGACATAAGACCAAAACATAAAAACAGAGACCCATATTCAGAAAAATCCTAACAGTAGATTCTGACAACAGAACCACCTCAGTGGAAATGACTAGAGACTGGATTAGCTATGCAGCACCTGTCAAACTGTTTATCATTAGGATGTTATAAAAAACAACTAAATTTTAACTCTGTGGTAGATAAACTGTGATCACCACAGTTGGTAACCCCCTTAGTAGATTATGAGGCAAAAATGTTTTAAATCTTTAACCAATACAGAAACACGACACACAAGTAATGATATGCATAATTCTTTTGGCAAGACACAAGCATTAAAAGACAGAAATGCTTAATTATCAATAAGCTACAAGACAGAGTTGGCAAGGGGCATCAGCTGCTTATAATACAAAATGTGGATTCATTAAATATCAAGTGAACAGGTGTTTTTAATAGCATTTAATTACTGTTCGATTCCATTTAAGTGTGGCACAGACTTTCCAGTGGGCCAGCATGAACAATAACAGGACCCTGGCTATTAAGACCTGTGGAACTGAACCTTAATTAATGGTATGAGTAACACCTGTGCTTACACTGTTGCTCATACCAAATTGGCTGCTGTGAAAAGGCCTATGCTAATATTAACATTTAAGATATTTTTCTAAACTTTTTAATGAGTGACTGACAAGTTAGGTAAGTCCCAGAAATATCCAGTCATTTCTACCTGTTGACTCTATAATGCAGGCATGCCATGTTTATTTTGATGCAAGACTGTTACAATTCCTTCATTCCCTCAAATGTCCATTTGGATTGCAACAAAACTGGATTCTGTTCTTCATTTGAATTAAAGACAAATTCTCAACCTCATGTCACAATATGTGAAAAAAAGATTTTTGAAATGAATATTTTCTCTTTTTGCTTACCCTTAAACCCCCTCTCCCACCAACAGCAACATCTCAACAATAACTAGCATCCCCTCAGAACCTCATAATTTTCAACGTTGAAACTATAGGGCATTAAATAATAAACTGATAATAAAACATACAACACTGACAAGTCTCTTTTGTCCAAATTTATTAACATTAAAAAGGGGAATCTGAGGAAAGTATGTAATTTTAGATTCATTTCTTTGCGGTTTCCTCCTCCTTTGACAAGGTCTTGATGATCTCTTCTTTCTTGGCCAGGAGACGTTCTTCTCTGCGCTTGCGGGCCTCCTTTGTCTTTGTACGACGGGCTTCGGCCTGGTCACTGGAAAGAAGATATTAAGTGTTCAGAGTTTCTCCATCATTTCCCACCTCCAGTATTTTCCACCACCCTGCCAGTGCTCTCCAAAACTCTCAAAATCTCCAAATAACAGGATCACTTCAGATTAATAAATTTAACCACTAATCTTTCATATTATCCGAGGCTGGCTAAAGGCTGCTGTCATGGTACTAGTGTATAATGCAGAATGGACGCATAGCAGGATTTACATGTGCCAAGTTGCAGCATGGCTGCTCAAACCAAAAGTATATTTCTACAGCAGGCTTGTCCAATTAAAATGCACTTGATATGAGAAATGCCCCCTGAAAATAGTCTGCACAGCCGTCTTTTTTAATGCTGTCTTTGTAGAAATAATGTGGAGGGTCATATAGTTTCCTGTACTTTTCCGCTTTGCAGGAAATTATAGCTTACAGTATTGCCACAAATGACCTGTTTTGGTCACTGGTTTAGATACATCACCCCTCTGCTAGAACAAGCAATTGAAATTTGTCCAAAACTTCTTTTCCATAAATGAGTTCATAAGGAAATATTAGTTAAAAAGAAAAGGACAGATTCAGTGAGAACTTACGATAGAAGCTTCTTGCGCGCCTTATCTGCCTTCAGCTTGTGGATGTGCTCCATAAGGATACGCTTGTTTTTGAAGACGTTACCCTTGGCCTTCAGGTAGAGACTGTGGTACCTGCAGAGAAACAGATACTGGAAATTACCTCAGAGCTTCTCAGGCCAAGATGCCTTTTCCTTAAATCGACGTTCCAAGTTTTAATTCAGCTAATGAACCCTCAAACAAAATATGTCTTGCTCAGCAGTGAGGAGAACTGAAAGCCTCACTTACATGTGCCTGTCAATCTTCTTAGACTCCCTGTAGCGACGAAGAAGACGACGCAGGATTCGCATGCGGCGCATCCATGACAGCTTCTCTGGCATACGGGCATTGGCTGTTCCCTTTCTCTTACCTGACACAAGAGAGGAAAATGGCACTGTCAGCTCCTGCTCATGTCAAGTTCTGCAGATATTAAGTTCTTTGCGCCTATTTATCTGATCAGGGTAAGACAATAAGGTTGGCTCCATGGCCCAGGGCCCAATAAAACAGAATTAAGACAGTGAGTTATTAACCCTTTTTTGGTATATGACATATTTATGGTTAAATAAAATTACCTTGGAGTTGATTTTACCATTACTTAGCTGCAGTAATGTGTACCAAGAACTGTCAACATCATTTTCATAACAGACATTTCCTCAAATTCAAATGTAGTAACTCTGATGTTGATCTGTTGACCAGATGAAAAAACACTAGGGGCAAGAACCACGATGGGCCTGGCTGGACAGGTAGAACCAAGTCTTAACGTTCCCTGACTAAAGAAAGTCATTATGTGCTTAGAAAACAATCATGTAAATCATGCAAGGAACTTAAGGGTGTGTCAGTTACCCACCAACACCCATGTGACGTCCTTTGCGGCGCGCCAGCGTGTTCTTGCGGCAGCGAGCACGGGAATGGACTGTTACAGGTTTCCTGATGATCAATCCATCTTTCACCAGTTTTCGAATCTGCTGGCCTGTTTAACACAGTATGGTTAGGGCATGTACTGGCATAACAGGACCAAACAACACAAATCTGAAGAGAAACAACTTCACATGGCAAATGAAAAGAACTCACGAGAATTTGCATTGGCAATCTCATTGGTCTCGTTGGGGTCCAGCCACACCTTCTTCTTGCCACAGCGCAAGACGCTGGACGCCAAGCGTTTTTGGAGCCTGAGCATGCTGGGAAAGAAAGCGGAATAATCTATTTGCTTCTGTTTTGGATACATCATGTCAGTTGTGTTACCTTTATCAACCACAAAAAAGAACACAATGTAGGCTAATTTATATTTAGGGATCCTTTGAGTTTATCCATGAGCCTAAACTGTACAAAAAAGGGTATATTTATTGTTGTCAGCAGAAGGTAAAGTAGCATAAGCCTAAGCAGTACATTCAGGAGCAAATGCTTTATTGAGCAGTCTGTTTCATTTTTACCATGCACTGTTTAAATATCGTTTACTATGTGAATACATATGTTTATCAATTTCTTTTTGTAACAGTTTCGGCAAACTTATTTATGGTATAAATTCACTGTATTCTCACAAAAATTCACTAATTCTGTTACTGTATTATTGGCACTGCATAAACTGTCATTTCATTCCTGCCACTTCATAACGTACTTGTACTAATGGACTAATGGAGACAGCATCTGGCTTGTTATTGCCATGTAATCACTTCTTGCTGTCCATAATTTACCATAAAGTACCTGTGAATTTGTCACCAAGATTACAGGATTTAAAAAATGTCGGCTATCTGTGCCTTCAAGCTTCTGAAAGGGGTGTTTTTTTCAGTTTACACTGTCATAAACGCAGAAAATAAACAGACTACATAATACTGCGGTTAACTGACAAAACTAAGTGTCAGGTAAAGTTATTGTTTTCACGCTAGTTACAGCTGAGTTGGCTGGCACAGACCAGGCCCAACGAACATGTTGATAGAAAACTAGCTTATTCGGGTTTGTAACGTTAACCTAACTTAAAAATATCTTAAAGAACTAGCTACACGGTAAGATTACAGGACAAACATTTGTTAACATTAGCATCCTTTGCCTCTAGGCTTAGGAAGAAGTGTTGTGTTCGTTTAGCTAATGTTGACATAGTTGACAAACAGTGTATACAGCTTTTGTAACTGCTAACGTGACATGTTATGACATGTCCCGGCTTTGCGATCTGCTATGGCTCTAATGTGACGTTAGATACAGCTCAGCTAACGTTAGACGGTACAGATCAGGCCCTTACGAGTATCTTGATAAAAATAATACTTTTCAGACTGAGTCCGACTATTCCAGCTAGTCATAACTTACAGTAGCAAAATTTAATATCAAACAACTGTAAAATTTATGGCCTAAAAGATTAAAAATACAACCAAATGTCAAGCCTTTATCGTTAGCATACCTCATGGCTGCAGCTTGAGCTTGACAGGAAAGAGTTTCTGCGACAGAGACCGTACCATTATATCAAATAGGAAGATCGATGGTGTTTAGTGTGTAACCCGGACGCATCAGCTAAAATGCAGCAAAAGGAGGTAGTAATGAAAGAGTAATGTTAGATGTCCACTCTGCAATTCATTATGCCTCAATATTCTTGTTTGCTTGGCCGTTTTGATTTATATGTGTTCCCCGTGTCAGGGCACAGTGGTACATTCCATGAAATACGTGGTGGTTTGGGTCGTTTGGTAAACACAAGAGGGCGCTGATTACTTTTATTTTATCTGACTTCCTATATGGCGGAAGATAAACGACGTCAATTAATTTCACACACCTCTGCAGAATTTATTTTGTAGTTTTATTAGTGGATCATTACCATATTGTATGTAACATATTTCCTACACTTTTAAGTCTTCACCCGTGAGAACTACTTCTTCATTGTTGGCACCAAGATGGAGTTTAGAAATTATTCGTTGATAATCTTCATAAAATAAAATAAAATAAAATTATTATTGCTGATTTGACAGGGGCCGTCAGTTAGACGAGCAACAGCCCCCTCTCCTGGTTGCTTGTAGAACATCAGTGCTGGCAGCTGAATAGCACATCGCCGCTGCGCTGCTCACTGTCACTGAGCTCTTTCTGCTGTCAGTGGTCTCCCGGCCAGCAGCCGACTGAAGTGAACTTACTGGAGCTCTTGTACCGAGCCACACGGCTCTCAAGGACTAAAAACACCCTATATAGCTGGCTACAGTTTCGTTGACGAGCGCATTCTTGAGAAATGATTCAAACCAGGATTGCATTCAAGGTAGGTGAGGACCTTTTCGCTGCAAGGGGCACATTCAAGTTAGCTAGCCAGTTACCCGGCGAGTGCTAGCTAGCAGATAGCTAATGTGCTGAACTGTCAGTTGACACGAGAAAATCAGTGTTAAAAGGCAGCTAGCCGGTACTGACAGATGTAATAGATGAATTAAGGACAAGTTAAATCCCAAACATAGCACAGGGTTTAGCGATATAACCTAGCTCATGACATTGACATTGAAGTTGGGCAAGATCCGTCTCAGGACCAAAGAGGTTTTTGTTACTCCTGTGACAGGGCTAGACACAGTCGAGAAAGAGATAGGCTTTGGTCCTACTCGTTTAACTTATCTAGGCGTGATCAGCTGCATTCAAGGCAGCTATGTTTAGCGATAACGTTACGCTGCCGGGCTGGACGGCATGCCATGCAATGTGCCTCTGTAGGGAGGCAGTGGCAGAAACTCTACCAACCAAGCATCCAGCCGTGGTCTGATAACTTCACTCGAATCTCTTAACTGAGACGTTACGTCCATTTGACTAGGGTATAATGAAGAAAGGAGACGGTCGTTGCACAGTAAAACGGCACATTTTTGTCGCCATAGACCAAGCGTCATTCAGCTTGGCTTGTGCTATTGTTGTCTGCACTACTAGTCATCTCCACACACATTGTCCGCCCCCCATCTGTTACAGCGACTTCTCCTGTTTGACCCGCTTAAAGCAGACAGTTGGAGCTTGTCAGACGGATTAACCCACTAGTCATATATGCATAAACACTCATGTTTTCGGCGTGAGGCACGATCGGGCCGTCTTGCCAAGTTTCAGCATTCAGGGTGTATAAAATGCATATGTCACGATCCTTGTTTGGGGGCTTTGAAAATCTGCAGATGTAGCATATTAATGTGGTCTGCTCAGTAGAGTCCATATTATAGCGCCAACCACCTCATCAGGATGGTTGTTAATGATACATGTAATAACAAAATCTTATCCGAATTCCTTGCCTCTTAACACGCCCTCCTATAATCTGGGAATTAAGACCAGATGAAGATGAAAGCTACAGTGAAGCCCATAAAAACAAGCAATATTGAAAAGCCATAATATCTTTGCTTGAAGCTCAGTGCTCCTTATTATTGAAGACTTAGCAGGCTTATGTGCAAAGGGCTGCATTGGTATTTTTAACGTTTTCTTTGCACTTGGAGGCTAAGTAAGGTACAGTATCCTTTGATTCTTAAAGGATGACTTGCGTGGAAATGTGCATGCTACATTATGCCTGCACACACCTGTTCCCTAATCCACACAGCTTGTAGTCCTTAAGCTTCTGTTTTGCTTCTAGCAAAGTCACCCCATCCACTGGAGTACTCTCGGTCATTGACCCTTTTGAAAACCCAGTTCCCCTCATCAATGTGCTTGTCACCTACCAGCCCACAACACAACAATAGGACAATGGCTCAAAGCACATTCATCTGCTCCTGGTTACCTCTTAGCCAAAAGCAGGAACATTTCAGCCAAAAGCTCTGCGTGTCACCTGCTGTCTGCTTCGGTCATATTCACAGAGCAGGAGATTGGGCTGCACTACCCTGCTCGCTGACACAGCCTCACACACATACACACGCTTTGGTGTGAGCGCATTCATTCATAAAGTGTCTCACTATGCGTTTGACCCATTTCCAAACTAATGAGAGCTACTGGCCATGATGTTTTCTGTTAATTACATTTCTGATCTCTTTGGAGTTTGTCTCTGCCTCCCCAGGCCGTCAGGGTCTACATGGACTCTTACGTTTCACTGTTGGTGTCATACAGCAATTTTTTTTTTAATAGTAAAGTATCTCAGTGTTGATGGATTTTCTGTATTCGTGTCTCCAACAGGCTCTTACATAGTAGTTTGTGGTGGGGACGAGCTACATGCAACTAAAGGAAAGCCCTTTCTCTCTCCAAATGCCAACAACCCATGAACATTTCAGTTAAACAGTCATGTTCAAATGATGACATGATGACATGATGGCGTTTTGGCCTCTTGCTATCTCTGTAGGTCTCAGACCAGATTCCCTCTAAATTGTAGCTGGGTGATGTTAGTTGTTGATCTGTGTACAGCCCTGTCACTACAGACGTAGCTTGGAAACTATGCAATTATGCACTTGATCTTTCACTAAGGCTCATGCACATATGAGTGCAAACGATGTATTTACAAGGCATTTGTGGAACTGGATTTCTGGGTCTTTAGGTTTGTCTGTGCGTATGATTTTGGCATGAAACCAATTCCAGTGACCTGATGAAAATTACATGAGAGGAGCTGATGGAAGAGAGGAGTGTTTAAGAAATAAAACATAAGAGAAATGCAGGATTTTTTTATAGTAGTAGATAATGCAGTTTGGTTGTTTGACTGTACTGTCTTTGTATAATTAGCCCTCCATGCTGTGGTGTTGTCACTGCAGTGCACTGCAAGGAGAGCAGAGCCATTTGTGAGCACAAAGCCCCGGTCAGCCGGCTGTGCTTCAGACTAAAACTCCTGACAAGAGGCTTTTATGACTGTCAAGTCAAGGTTGGCAGCTATGGTACACCGAACGCACCAGAGTACTGCAAGCACACTGGAAAGGAAAGACTACGGACAGTAGATTAGAGGCTTTGTCATAGCTATGTTTCCTGTCTGTACTCACAGACCAGTGGTTGTCATCTGGGCTAGTGCTGTCACTAATGATTATTTTCATTGTCGACTAATCAATATATATATTTTTCCCAATAATCACAGTGTCACAAATAATGGCAGATGTTCACTGGAAGTTACTGGAGCTCAAAGTGATGTTTTTTCATGTAGTATGAATGGAGCAAAGTAAGCAGATCTTAGCTTTGTAGTTTTCTTAGGAAAGCTGTAATCAGCAAATATTTGGGATTTTTACTTCAATGACTAAAATGATTATGAATGGCAATTAATCTTCTGTCTATTGAATAATTGATTAATAGCCAAATAGTTTCAGCACTAGCTTGAGAACTCCCAAAGGAGCTCCAAAGAGTAGATAAACTTGAGGAACAACATTTCTCTGTTAATATATAGAGACTGTTGTGACCATCAGGATTTTCTGGCTCAATGTCAAATCCATGGTAGTGATAGCATTGCCTACTGTAGACTCTGTCTAAAAGGAGAGTTAATACCTGAAATTCAAAAACAGTGTAAAGTGTGTAGAGTGGGAGAGCCTCTTCTTCAGTAAAGGAACTCAGCCTTTATCTTCTGGGACAAATTGAGCCCATGTGCGCCCCTCCTGTGGCCCCACACCATGTCAGCTCCACCTGACAGTCTCCCTGAAATAAACAGAGAATCGACATGCAGACTGGGAGGGTTGTCACAGTACACGTGTGTGTGTTTGTGTGTATTTGGGGTCCCGAGACTGCAGACCTCCATTATAACCTGACACCAGAGGGGAAAGGCCTCTTGCCAGCAGATTATCAAGTCTAACAACAGAGCAACCAATATGATGTGGGGCCCACAGGGACGGGGACCAAAAAAAAAAAAGATGGCCGCATGTACCTTTTGATCTTGTGAAGGCATGCTAAGTGACACGTCTTGCAAAAATAAGATTTCAGTCATTTTACATAAAAATTTTTAAAACATAATGAATGAGTTCAGGCTCATATTTTGTCTCACAAAGGCCTACTTTCATGTTTGAGTTGAACCTGTTTCTGTACAGGTCTTGCAACCCTGACCATACAGATTGCTGGGTGTGTGCCATTATTATTATGGATTCTTGCTATTTTTTCTAACCTCAGTAGTCCTGCCCGTCAATTGAAATTCAATGTGTCTGGTGATGATTGAAAGAATGTAACCCTCATGAATCATGACTCCATTAATGTAGCCTAACTGGACCAAGACCGTATTGAGTAAGACAAACTGATACTGTCAGGGTGGTGTGAGATACACGATGTACTGTAGATACAGGTTTGGAACCAAGCTGTTTTGGCCCTTACAAAACCTGCGTCACTTTGGCCTTCAAGGTAAAGTGACACTGCTAAGGGCGTCATAGCTGATTAATGCTTCACACAGAAATGCGCACAACAGAGTGTGTACGGTCAAAATGATGCACTTGTGGCCAAAATGACGGGGTACATTGGAGTCTTGCGCAATGTCATTGCACCATCTGATTGGCTGAAACACACAGGACTTCATTACTGTTGGCTTACTGTGTTTTTTTTTTTTAATGAAGAGTTCAATTTTTTTCTGCAACACCACTGAAGTGCTACAGCCATGTGGTTGTCACGAGAAGCATAAATAGTAAGGGGCACGAATGCTGCGCCTGTGGCTCTAAGGCATCTAGCCATCCAGAGAGCATGAACAAAGCTGCAGCACTGTATGCCTTTATTCAGGAGCAACTAGTTTTAGAGATGAATTAAGTGCATTTTTTGTGCTTTCTCACTCTTGGCTGGCACGCTTTCTGTATTCGTTTACAGTGGCATGCATGAAAGGCTCTTACAAAGCAGATTAAGATCACTTCAGTGAAAGGTGGTGACACAAAGTTACACAGGCATGACTTTCATAGTACTTTCTCACATTTAGATGGAGCACTAGCACAATAGCTGTGGTAGAAGTTCAACATTGTTTCAACTGGAAATTTGTATGGATTCTTGTAACACCCTTGGATTATGACAAATGGCACCCAAAAAAGTATTGCATGTTTCTGAAGGCAGAAGACAGAAGAAACAGCTGCAGCAAGCTACAACTACCTCTGAGTTAGATAGCTATGCTTGCAACTGCCTAATAGAGGCTAAATTTGTCCACTTTCTACCTATTCATCTTCTGAATATAGGGCATGATGGTTTATATAAGTGCAAGCATTTTGTCTTGAGGTCTCCACTTAGAGTTCTCTTGCTCTAGCACACTCAAGAAGAAACAAATACACTAAACGTACTGTTCAGTGTATTTATGAATGAATGAGAGAATAATTGGTTTGTGTTATAATGGGAGTCTATTTGGATGAGAATGAATGTGCCCATTGATTATGGATTTTAATCTGCAGTCAGTCATCTCTCTCTCTCTTTGTCAGGAGTTCCTTATTAGGACTCATTTAGATGCTCATTTAGTCTATTTCAGTTACATGTATGATCTGATCAGCTGTTGGTTTTCATTTGACGTGTCGACATCGCTACATCAGTCTGCAGCATGATTGAGTCTGAAAACATCCACGCTTACTTTAGTTGTGGCTCTATTAAATATTCCCTTATGATTTCTCTTTCTCTCAACAGCTTGCCAGCTAGTGGTGTGTGATCTAGAGGGAGAGGAGAGGATATGGAGCTGTCAGACGGCTTGCTGCTGCAGGTCAACAATGGAGACCAGGGAGCGAACCGCTGGAAACAACCCAGCGACGACTCGGTGAGCCCCACACCTAAATGTTGGCATCACAGGGAATAAATATTTTGTCTTAACAAGCTCTTGTTCTTTTATTGCTTTACCCTCATTAATTCTAACATGTGTATGGGTGTGTGTCCAGGACCGTAGCTACAGCCCCTCAGTGCTGCGCTGTGTCACCAGCACATGGAAGGAGGGTCTGCTGAACAGGAAGAGGCCCTTTGTTGGCCGCTGCTGTCACTCCTGTACACCACAAAGCCAGGTAAGTTTACACAACTAACCACAACAAGTACACCTGTTAGACTGCATTCAGATGATGTCAATGATGATGATGCAGTCTAGTGTTTCTGCCTAATTAAGAAGAAAAAAAAAATCAGCGGTGGTTCATTGAAGGTTGTTTCAACATTGAAATTCTTTATTTGACATAAATCACCTTAGAACTTTCTATATCCAATTGTAAATGTTAAACACACAAATGTTTTTATTTGTTCTTCTTGAATAATCGGAAGTAATTCTGCTGAAGTCTAATTTTCACTCGTTTCCTGTGATCTTATCAGCTCATGAAATGGTGATGATTAGGTTAGAGGATCAGACAGAGAAAATGTCAACTATTTCCGCTCTTGCTTGTCAAGAAAAAAACAAGTAAAATTTGAAACACGTATTCCTGGAATTGACAAACTTGGATTCTTGCTTTCTGCCTGTGGCTCAAGTATCCCCTTTTCTCTGTGCCTGTTGTGGTTTGTGATTGTTGTCGTTGTTTTTCTGTTCTAGGAGAGACTGTTCAACACCAGTATTCCCTCTCTGGGACTGCGTAATGTCATCTATATCAATGAGACGCACACCAGGTAAACCATGCAAAATCTATTTTATGATATTGCTTTGTTCCTTGTTGAGCTCTGAGCAGTCTGTAGGCTAAGCTATAGCAGCACATCCAACTAGTGAAACTATATATTTAGCGGGTCGGCTCATGTTGGCCTAACCCTTACAGTGACCCGTGCATGTTTCATGTGGCATGTGCAGGCTTGCAGGAGAACCACGTTTATTGTTCTTTCCTGTCTTTCACATGTGGTTTTGAGCTTGCAGTTGTTTACAAATGAAAATTTATCCTTACATCAACTGTGTGTTGATCTGGTTTCACTGTGCAATGTTTGTAGGACTGAGGGTTAATTCAGTTCAAATCTTTACTGTCCCATTGTGGGATAATGTGCATTCTGGTAAAAACATTACAAAGCAACCCAACAACAAAACAAAGTTTACCACCAGGGTAGCATACAAACAAGTGTCCACAGTGAAAATTAAAACAGTGCAACAGCAAAACAATATCTCATCAGCATTGTATGGATAAGTCTAAAAAGAGCAGAGAACAAGTGCTACAACATTGATCAGCTGATGAGGGCTAACTTGCAGTAATCAACCTGTCAGTACCACCCAAAGGAGTCCTTATATCTTGGCTGTGTGGGAGGCAGAAGCTTATACCTCCCCTGTGCAGGATGATCAAAAGAGTGCAAAATGGCATCGGCCTTTTAAAGTCTACAGCAAATATCTCATTAAGAGAGCACTGATCTATGTGAAGCAGTGGAAAGGTAAGCAGATGAATAATTGACAGTGTTTGTCAGTTGACACCAGCCACATGGATTCAGTACCTGGCCGACCTTAGTGGAAAAAACTCAGCTCCCTTAATATCTTAACCCTAAAAAAAAACATCAACACAGTCTATAAATATAATCTGTGTGCAGCTTCAAAATCCAAGAATGTGTCACATTTTCTGTTATGCTCAGAAGTACATGACAGATTTTGAAATATGTTTATATGCTTTGTTCACGTGTTGTGCCATGTGCTGGCGCTAGTTTATAGTTGTTATTTTCCCTGAGCTTGGGTGAACAACAGTCAACACGGGGGAGTCGAATCTTGTCAGTCTTGTCTGTTTCACACCTTTGAGTGTATGCAAAAGAAGGCGTGTTTCGTTGGAAAATGGACTAAATTAGTGTTAATTAGTCACTACAAATCAATAATGTCTTGTGCACATCTTAAAAAAGGAAACACTGCACTTAGTTCAGGTATGCATAGCCTTTGTGACAGTGCTGTGTCTAATTGGTATGGCATCCTGAGCTCCTCTCTGGTTTCTCAAAGTGTCAGGTTGCCAGGAAACCACTGTAACCAATCAAGACCAAATGTAGGCTTATTAGTACTGTAACAGTTATTCTGTTTGACTGCCAAGTTAAGCTATACCTGTGTGTGTGTGTGTGTGTGTGTGTGTGTGTGTGTGCGCCCGTTAGAGAGAGAGAGAGACTGACATTTTGATACAGTGATTACAATAGATTTTTTGTCAGAGATATGGAATACATGTTCATGCATTTATCAGTGTATGCATGCATACGGTATTTTGAAAATGTCTTCTCTGTGTGTGTGTGTGTGTTTTCTGTATGTGTATGTGTGCTTGTGTGTGTGTAGACAGCGGGGCTGGCTGGCACGGAGGCTGAGTTATGTGCTGTTTGTCCTGGAGAGAGAAGTTAACAAGGACATGTTTGCCAGGAACGTGGTGGACAACGTGCTCAACAACAGCAAGTAGGGGTCAACCTAACATACCGCTGTTGTCAGGTGGAAGCCTGAGTCCACAGTGTCAACTCCCAGGAACTAAGAAAAACAGGCTTGTTTTTGTTTTCATCTTGACATCCAAGCATTTTGAACCTGAGGGGCTGTAGAATTATTCCACATGCAGTCCTTCATCTGAAATGTGAAAATCAGCTGCAGTATGTGCTGTTTGAGGAACCATTTTATCTAATGTATCTTACAGTAACATGAGTGTGTACAGTGAGTGGCTCCAGTGGGAACTGAACCCAGACCTTGGCAGTGTTTATGCCATGGTCTACACATTGTACTACACAGGGGATCAAACCCTTTACTAGTGTAATTACAGCGGTGGATAGGAGGGTAGGAGAGTGAGAGAGATGCCATATTCTTCATAACAATGAGGGTTCATTGCACCCTCCTGGTTAGTAAGAAACCAATAGACAAATGTTGAGGTTTTCAGGTGTGAATTGTCATATGAAATGAACCACCTAGAATTTACAGTGTCAAATTGTTAGGTAAATGCTGATTCTATAATAGAGGCTGCATATTCATGTTGCTGTTATGATGTATTAAAGTGCTGTGATTTTGTCTAACCAGGGTGGAAAATGCTATTGTGGAAGTGGCCACAGAGTCGGAGCCTGTAGCCAGCCAGCCCGGCCAGGAGCACAAAGCTATCAGCAAAGTCAGGCGGAAAGCCCGGGGCTTCCTCCAGGAGATGGTGGCCAACATTTCGCCCGCCTTCATCAGGTGCATACACCACAAACTCACCTCAGCTGCTTTTCAGCTATTTATAGATTTAAAAATAATGTCTGGCACATCGGAGCCAAATGAAAATGCAGCGTTCTCCCAAAAACGCTGACATTCCTTGTGAGATTTTAAACTAGATAATATCAGTATGTCAGTTGTTAGTGTTGACAGCACATCACCACCTTATCACAGCCTCCTGTGGAGAACCCTGGATTACGATGGCTATCATATTACATTGCAGTCACACTTACTGCTGCAGAATACAATACAGTGGATGCATGCAGTGTCACACGTTATGTAAGGCTGTGGTATGCTAGTACATCATATGTCTGCGCATACGTTACATAAACTTATTGGACTTAACTGAATCAAACTTGACTGTCACAGCTTACATTTTAGATCTCATCCTGCTCTTTTTCTCTTTTCTTTTGTTCAGGCTGACAGGGTGGGTGCTCCTCAAGCTGTTCAACGGATTTTTCTGGAGCATCCAGATCCACAAGGGCCAGCTGGAAATGGTCAAGAGGGCTGCTACAGAGGTCAGCAACAACTACGTATTGTGGAAAGTGTACAACACTGTCACATGATGACTTGCTTACCAGTATAGACAGGGATGTGCATTCCAGACATACTGTACATTTATTAATACTGCAAAAGCCAACCAGCATGCAGGCACACCACAAATAGATTTCACAAAACTGACACATTTAGCTCCTTGTGTTGCATATACAGCAAAGTGCAGTCTGTACTCGGACAAACAATCATTTGGTGATGTTGGTAATATTACATGTGCATGTAATGTGCAGTGGCAGCATAGCATCAACCTAAAGCAGATGCCATTTGCCAAGTGCCTTGCTCAGGAGCAAAAGGCAATTTTACAGAGTCTTCACTGGAGACGTTATCGGCCACTTCATTTACAAATGATAACTATATTTTGCAGTCTTTCAAAAACCTTTTGTCATTTTGTAAACTGGAGTCTGGTCAAGCTTTGATTGTCATCTATTCACTGTTTATTTGTGGGTGTTATCTGCTGAAATGCAGATAGAAATGAAGAAACGTTCTGCTTTTATTCAATTTTTCTGTTTTGTGTGTCCCTGCAGCAAAATGTGCCCCTGGTGTTCCTCCCCGTTCACAAGTCCCATATTGACTACCTGCTTATCACCTTTATCCTCTTCTGCCACAACATCAAAGCCCCGCACATTGCAGCTGGGAACAACCTGAATATCCCAATCTTCAGGTAAGTGGCTCATAAAGCCTGATGTCAAGTTCAGCCTGGCAGCAAAGCAAACTGTGTTTCTGCACTCTGGAGGTGGGAAATAACAGCTCGTCTGAGATCAGAGCTGAAGATGTCTGGTCTTTTCACACCCACTAGAACTGTAATAGCCCTTAGTCACGTCAGAATGCAATTTGAGATCAGCAGAAACAGGACATTTCCGTGGAAATAGATTAGAGAGGGAGGAAAGCTTAACCAAAGGGTGAAACCAGGATCTATTTTTACACTGAGAGAATGTAAAAAGCCAGGCGACTCAGCTGACAACAGGTTGTGAACCTGCATTATCCTGACTTGGTTCAAATAGGATTTGAGATTCCTTATGCTTCACAGATCTTGTGTGGAGGTTATGATGCAGACCCATTAGTGCTAGAGGGAGGGTGCACCCCCTCCTCTAGCACTGAAAACAGCAGGAAAAAATACTCTGAATTGTGCTTTTCAGTATAATCACATCGATTAGGAAATTTGGCTGTTGTAGCACCAAATTGTGTTAGGGTTTAACAAACAAACAAACAATAAATAAATAAATAGGCATACTGTGTTTTCTGCACATAAATAAATAATATAGGAAAGCAGGGTCTTTTAGACATACTGACAATTTTAGCACTAGAACATGACAAGTAGAAATGGAAAGCATGAAAAGGTTTGGATTACTAGTCTGTTTTCACTGGAGACCAGGGTTTTTTCATCCTGTTTTTTTTTTTTTTCCCCATGAAAAGATAGCACTTTTCCCACCCCCCAACCCAATACAGGACTGCTTTTCTTTGCACATGTACTTTCACAATAGGAAAAAAAAAAAAAAAAGATTTGAGTTTGGCTAAAGCACACAGCT
>OMLF01028701.1:51899-82757 GCA_900302615.1 Holocentrus rufus
GTGCTCCTCTCTCCTCAGTACACAGAGGAGTTGTTGCGCCAGCAGCAGTTTTTGGAGGTCTACCTGGAGGGCACGCGGTCCCGCAGCGGCAAGCCGTCAACGGCGCGCGCCGGCATGCTGTCCATCGTGGTGGACACGCTGTGCACCGGGGCCATCACAGACGTGCTTGTGGTGCCAGTTGGCATATCCTATGACCGCATTATCGAGGGCAACTACAATAGCGAGCAGCTGGTGAGGGCTGAGATGACTTGTGTGTTTGTTTTGGCAGCAGCGATGGGAAAGGAGGGGGCCGAGATGATGTGGTGAGAGTGTAAGAAGCAGTGTGAGTGAGATAAGGACAACTTTAATTGTGTGGTTGTAGGCGTTTGTCTGGGCATAGTTGTGGTTGATTATGTTGGCAGCTTGCCTTGAATGTTCTTTATGCCCTTATGTACATACTAACCATTTCCAACTCCTCGAATCCCACCAGGGTAAGCCCAAGAAGAATGAGAGTCTGTGGGGCGTCGCGTGTGGTGTGTTCAGGATGCTGAGGAAGAACTACGGCTGTGTCCGCGTCGACTTCACCCAGCCCTTCTCCCTGAAGGTTACTGAACACACATCTGCATTTCCTTCTACACACAAAGAACTGCAGCTTTTACCTCCACATGGAGCTGGGAATCTTTTTTTTTGTTTACCAGCTGTGTCCAGTCAGGGCTCATTTCACACTTGTTGGCAGTGTCAAAAAAAATTCTATTTTATTTCAATTTAAATAGGGGTTGTATCCTTTCATAAGGTCTGACTTTGACCTCTGTGTCCAATGCAGGAGTACCTGGACACCCAGAGAAGCCGCCATATTCCTCCGCCTCTGTCCCTGGAACACACCCTGGTGCCCACCATCATTTCTGCCCAGTACGTGGAAACACACACACACACATATTCAATACAGTGCTAATTTGTTTCCCATATCAGTGCAATACAATCAATGCATATTGTCAGTAAATATCCAAACAAAATACCAAAATAAGACTCACAAGTTTATTAAAGTCCATTGAAATATATGTGTCCTAGAATGATAGAGTGCAAACACACACACACGTGCACAGCCTGCTGTCCTCACCCTCGTCATTAGTGACTTCTAAATCTGACCAGATTCCACCTGAAACACCATGAACCCTCACGTCCTCACCTCAGGTTCGCCCTCCCGTCGCCTCACAGCAGAGGACAGAGCACTCAAGTTTTCATAGACAGGAGGCACT
This sequence comes from Holocentrus rufus, assembly GCA_900302615.1. Lineage (NCBI taxonomy): Eukaryota > Metazoa > Chordata > Actinopteri > Holocentriformes > Holocentridae > Holocentrus > Holocentrus rufus. The sequence goes on from OMLF01028701.1 coordinate 53,135, forward strand.
CCAGGCCCACACTGTTCCTTCACACAAAAACACACACAGCCTTACTCTCACTAGGACAGCGGCGTCCCATTACAGTTTGTTTGAAGACACTCCAAGTGACACACTGTAGATCAGACCTCACACCAGCACAGCTGATCAAACTCAGGAAGGACGTTTAGTAAGATCTTGAGAACATTTAGTTTTACATAGAGGAACACTGAAAATACAAATAATGTTATGTGTATCGCAGTTGTTCTCTTTTGTTTAAAATATGATCTGATGTGGTTTTGTGTTTCACTATAATGGAGAATATGTTTTTCTCTCTCTCCTCAGTTTCATTGAATGAAAAAACCCTGAATAAAGTCTTAAAACTAAATATTGGAATGACATAAAAAAAAAAATAGCAGGCAAATGAGTTGCACAGTCATAAAGTGAGTGTAAGATAGAGAAAGTTAAGTTCCCTTCCCGGCTGTAACGTCACCAGCAGTGTGCAGCACAGATGCTGCAGAGCAGACACAGACAGACTTTAGCTTATATGAGGTGTTTGTCTTCAGTGTTTTGCCTCAGTTATCGGTGAGCTATGCATCACTTGCAGATTTATTTTGCATGTTTTAATTAGTCTCTCCCCTTAGGCTTTTTTTCTACTGTCTCAGTCTCTGGAAACTGAGCTCTTGGCACCATAAAAAGGTTACTTTACAGGCACTGAGACCCATATCAAGCAAGCTAACCCAAATCATCATTAATTCAGAGGTTTCAAATAAGGAAAATTGTGGTGCAATATAAGGCATCATACAATATATTGACGGCCTATTTCTTTATTGTGAATAGATATGTACATGCACAAGTCAAAATAGTGTGTTTCCACGCTTCACAGACTCACGCAGGTCTTGCTGAAATAGACCACCAGCCAACAGATAACTGACAGGCGCAAAATGTCAGGCAGCTCCCGTCGGGCTCCAGCACTGTGTGTGTGCCGCGTTTCCCCAACACACACACACACACGCACACATCCTCATTTAAATACCATCTCAAAAACATGGTGGATATTTGCCTTTAGTTAATACTTGTCACTACTGAGTAAAGATGAGAGATATGAATGTGCAAAGTTCGAGTTTCAACTCATTTAAACCATCACCAGAGGCCACATTTTGTGTCCTTTAATCAGTGGCTTTAAATTATAGCTGCCAGTCTGTTCTAATGAGTATCAGTGTCACTCAGATGTTTAAATAGCACTTTGAATAGAATTTAGGGAGAGAAAACATTTATTCGTATTGGATCCCCGGCGATATGGGAAAAATATCTGCATCCCAAGGCATGATGATTATAGCACCAATGAAATTTGGACTTCATCGTTCAACCAAGACAAACAGAGCCGACGTTTTCCTCGGCGGTTGTTTGGCAGCCCGAGTTTGCACATGTTGAGTTATTGTGTTTCTTCCAGACCTGACGCTGTGCTGTTCGAGGGCCAGGGGGAGGATCAGCTGAACCGAGAGCTGCCTGAGGAGCTCTGCAGGCGGCAACTCATTGCCAACCTGGCCAAGCATGTCATCTTCAGTAAGGAATTTGCAGCCACACAGCCAATTTCATTTCACTGAAGCATAGAAAATAAACTTTTTTTTTTGTCTTTGTCACCAGTGACCGTGATAATGAGAGATCATTGTAAAGCCGACAAAACATCACTGGTTTGTTAAATAGAGCCTTTCACAGTACGCTTACTGCATAATTTTCATCATTAGAAGTTCACAATAAGGAGAAACAGTGTTTTATGTGGCACACACCATGAGCCATCTCACACCCATGACATTAAGAATAATCCTAAGGCCACCGACACCCCAGGGTGCCATATTCAGCCAAATGTGTTGTGGCAAACCACATTTAATTTGCATCTAAAATCCTGGCCACTGTTTAGCATACAGTATATTCACAGGAGAACAGCTATGACTCAGAGTGGTTGGTTCAATTTAATGAGGAGATTACAGCTAAGTGAATCTTTACCCTCAGGGCAGCTAGACTCAGTTTTTTTTTTCATGGAATGCCGTTGTAAAGTGCAGCTTGTGTATGCTTGTTGCACAGGGTGGCACCCTCGTTTCATCAAAGCACAAAGATCCCCCTCTCATGCTGCATCAGTGGTGCACCTGCTTGCTGCAGCAGAGGAAGCACTCATGAAATCCTATCTATCACACTACCTCCTTTAATTGAAATCCAACACAGCGCAGCATCAGTCCGTCCCCTTAACATCACTCAGGGCTTTTTTGTCCTGTGGTAGCACAGCAAAAACCGGTTCTCCCCGGCTCATTCAGCTGCATTCTCCTACACTAGCCCTATTTTACCCTCAGCCAATCACAAGCCCTCCAGCTGGATGGCATGTTGTTTTCGGCCAATCGCGCGGAGGGGAGGATAGAGAAGCAGAAGAAGGGTGGAATTGCAGTATCAGTAGTGCCGTTCGTAAATGTTTTACACTCCTGCGCTATACTCAAGATGACCACTGTCGGCACTTTTCAGCTGTCTAAAGGCACATGCACGCTCACACACACACACACACACACAAAATCCTTTTTCTGCCTCTTTCATGCATATAATTTGTACCTTCGGATCTTTTCATCCCTATATTTGTTGGAGGAAACTAGCAATCACACCAAACACACTAAGTATATTGTACAATCATTTCAATTCAATTCAGTTTTATTTATACAGCACATTTCATACAATGTAGTCTCTGTGCTTCACACACACACACACACACACAAAAAAATCCTATTTCGATAGGATTCAGAGCTGCATTTTAGGCCAATGACCTGTAGTTACCTTTTGCTCAAGTGGGTAAAACTGTTCACTGTAAATTACTCGAAACATTTGTCTGTTATGGCATATAGCTGTCACAGATTGCCAGCCGGTCCCCTCAGTCACATTGTTATCACTCCATTTGGTAATGTCGTTACCTTTGCCAGCGAAGTTGGATGGAGATCATGTCTCCATCCCTGTTTGTTTGTTCGCAGGATCTAAAAGTGATAAGCAGATTTGGATTAAACTTTGTGCACTTTGATAGCCTTTGGTCGTTTGATTATATTACACAACACAATGAGTGTTTTTTTTAGTCAGTGTTGTGCTGCATTCATGTGCTGATGGTAAGGTAAGGTAAGACTCAGGCCTTCCAAGTGATATAAACACACATAAGTAGTTATAGATGCTGAATGTTTGCAAGTTGGTGGTTTGCTCTGTATTTGCACTCCACCAAGTGGCTTCTATTTGTGTCGTTTTTGTACTCAGATTGAAAGGTGCCTGGTCTGACTTTGTCACATGTCCGTCATGATTGTTGCGGGTCCGTCAGCATCTCCTCTTTGTTTCTCCCCCCACAGCGGCTAATAAGTCATCAGCGATCATGTCGACCCACATCATCGCCTGTCTGCTGCTGTACAGACACAGACAGGTAAGCCTTACTGTCTCACATTTCTCCTCTGTCTCCACTTCTCCTGCTGTCCTTCTGACACTGCCTGCGCACTCTGTCCTCCTCCCCCCGCTTCTCACTTTCCTGATTTCTTCCCCGCTCTGTTCCTTAAAATTCTACTTCATTCATTCCTCTTCTGTCTTCTCCTCATCTCCTGTTCGTGTGTCTCTGGCCCGTCATGCCCCCTCCCTTTCTAAAGCCAAGGTGATCCAAATGTCAAAGACTGCTGCATCGTAATAATGGGTGCCTTTCTCTATTAGAGATCTTGCTCCTCCTGCACCCTCACGCTACACATCTGTAGATTAGTGATGGACCTCTGCCCCCTACAGGCGTAGTGGTGTAAGTGGGTGACAGAGTAAAAATATATTCATGTTCTGTTGACTAGTTGTGAACATTAAACACTTTAGGCCTGTTATTTCCTAATATTCTTTATGCATTTTGCACATATGTACATATATATTTTAAAAGATGAGTTCATTGTGGAGGATTGCTTGTTATCAGTTCAAGTCGTCAGTAGTTGTTAATTTGAAGAATCATGGAAAAGAACAACAAGATGCCTCCTTTAAATCCAAACAATGCAAATTATCAGGAGTTGTATGTACCTTTATGATTGGGGATGCAGCCAGTGTTTTTTGGGATGTAACATAAGTATCTTTTAACATCTGAAAACATTGACCAGTGCTTGTGTATCTGTTACTCTGCTCCAGGGCGTGGTGCTGTCCAAGCTGGTGGAGGACTTCTTCAACATGAAGGAGGAGATCCTGTCGCGCGACTTTGACCTGGGCTTCTCGGGCACCTCGGAGGATGTGGTTATGCACGCCCTCCACCTGCTGGGCAACTGCGTTAACGTGACCAGCAGTGCCAACCGCAACGGCGAGTTCACCATCGCCCCCAGCCAGACTGTGCAAGCGCTTTTCGAGCTCAACTTCTACAGCAACGGCCTTTTCCATGTTTTCATTTCTGATGCAATCATTGGTAGGTTGAGACGGCAGTGTATTGAAATGGTTTTCTTCCAAAATATCCCATATTATTCCCCCAACATTAAAACCTAGAAAGAAAAGCCTGAATTAACAGTTACAGTTACTTGTATTATTTGCAGAGTTTGCTATTGATGTCCCAGGCTAGATCTAGTTTTCTCCATTGAAGTGTTTTTTTTTTTTTTTTACTTGGTCCGTAGCCTGCAGTGTTCTGGCTCTGCAGCGAGAGCTGGTGGTGGAGTCAGAGTCTGATAACCAGTCTGGCAGTCCCAACAGCCTCCTGCTCAGTCAGGAGAGACTGATCCGCAAGGCAGCCGGGCTCTCCTACTTCCTTATCAACGAAGTGGCTGTTGCACCAGTAAGTCCTCCATATTTGTTGGGTTTTCAGACGAAGGGCTTCAGCTGTACAAAATGGGTGCAGGAAGTCATGAAGAAACATTGGAAACACTTCACTAAGTTGTTTAAAAAAAATGTTGCTCACCTTGCACATACAGTACAATGCCATGTCCTCTTTATGTGATAAATCACTTTGAACACTGCACAAAAAAGCATAAACATAAAACCAGTGTCCACAAATTATTTGCTTTATGTGGTAGAGAATAATGGAATAATGGGGCTGGGGCAGATATTTCTCCTTGTATTTTTCCAGTTATAATAGGATCTAGAGGGAAACCAATTAATCTGGGCCGATTAGAGATTTTCTGAACACTCAGCAGTTGGTGGTAGAGCACCAATTTGCTGAGATGGCAAATGCTTAAGGTATCATGTGAGGGGATTTGAACTTTCATCTAAGCAAAACTGTCGAATTTTCTCCAGTCGTCAATTTTCCAATTTAAAATGTCTTAATCAGTGGTTTCTAACTTGGGGCCTGAGATGTTGTTGCGCTGCCTCGGGAGATGTAGAGTGGTGAGACAAGATCTCAGGGGATTTTAACGAAAGGAGAGATGAAGAATTCAGGACAAAATGAGAAGCATCCAGTCTTTTCCAGTGAACAAATGTAATTAAATCCTGGTTCTTCTTAATGACTTTTACTGGATTAGATGAAGGAGGCCTTGGGATGGTATAGTGTGTGCAAATTTCAGGTGTTTCATTGATTTGTCTCTCCCTTGTCAGTACTGGTCTTCAAAACTCCAAGCACAGATCCATATTTATATGTATCTGTAAGAACTATTAAAAGCAACTTCACATTTTTCTGGTAACTCTGGAATCATAAAGTCTAGAATAGAAAAGAAACTGACCAGATCTGGCCATGCTCCACTGCTGGTCTGGTTAAATGTTGGTTATAGCTGTTGCAGGTGAAAGCAGTTTTGCAAAACAACACCAAATGATTTGTTGCATGTTTCAAAATGTCTCTCTCTCCCTGTCCCACAGCCCTGTCAGACAATCTATCAGGTCTTCCACGATGCTGTGACCCGGCTGATCCAGTATGGAGTTCTCTACGTAGCAGAGGTCAGTTCACACAGCCTTCTCTGTAGGGGAAAGAGGTCTCCTCAAAGTCTCAATTAATGAGTTAACACAAGTTGTTACATGGTCAGGTGTAAAAAGGTAAGGAATTATTTGTATCCAACTGCCCCTTTTTTTTAGCCTTTTTCTTTGAGGTGTAAAGTTGGTTGTTGGTTGCTGCAAGTTCAGCAACTGTATAAAAACCCTGTTACACCAAGCTCTTGTGCAGGGTTACTCCTGTTATGAGCGCTGGTGATAAAGCGTTAAGCAGTGATGTGTGTCGGACCCACATGTTTAATCTGGGTCGCTCTGTGAAAAAAAGGTCCATGCGGGTCAAACTGTTAAGTGGCTCATGTTGCAGCATGAACTGACATGGCACTCATTTACTACAGTTACATGCAAGAAACCAGGTTATTGTGAGTAACCAGGCTGTGGCAGGAAATTAGGTAATGTGTTTACATGTGTTACCTTACTCAAAACTACAGTATACATGTGCTCATCCTTAGTCAGGTTTCTCCCCTACCACCACCACAGTAGATCATCACTGCAGCTGCTGTTTTTCATAATCCATGTGTCTTTGTGTGTCAGGAGGACCAGGAGGAGCTGAGCCCCAGTCCCACAGAGGAGCCCTGGCCCAAAAAGTTCCCAGAGCCCCTCTCCTGGAGAAGCGACGAGGAGGATGAGGACAGTGACTTTGGAGAGGAGCAGAGAGACCGCTACCTAAAGGTCCAGCTTTGTCATCCATGACACATATTTCTAATCACAGCCACTGTCAAGCACTCTTGAATAGACATCATATACAGTTATTGCAATAAAGGCTTTAAGGATATGGTTGATCAGGCAAAGGCCAATCATAGATTTCCTCTTAATTAATGTTACCCTAGAATATCAAACACTCAACACTCACTAAAAACCTTGCAGTGCGAGCCTGGTCCTACCAATCCCTTTTTTCCTCCTTCTGTATTTTCAGGTGAGTGTTTCCGCCGAGCACCAGGAGTTCTTCGTCTTCCTGCAGCGCCTGCTCAGCCCTGTGCTGGAGGCCTACAGCGGGGCCGCGATCTTCATCCACAGCCTGAGCCGGCCCATGTCTGAGCCCGACTACACCCAGCGCCTCTTCAAATACCTGCTCACCCGCACAGAGAGGGGCGTGGCTGCATACGGTAAGACCAGTAAGACTGCAGCGAGTCCCTGCAGCCACTCTGCTGCAGCTTAGAAAAGGTTACAGCAGCGTGCTCACGACTCTAAGACATTGGAGAATTAAGCAATATTGTTTAATTGAATCTGTTTTTTGTTTATTTAAATTAGATCAACTTCAGAGAGTGAAAATATTGATTTAAAACTCAAATAGATTAAATAATTGTGCTGTGACTAATCATTGTGATTAATAATCGTGATATCTATCAATATGTTGCTGATTATCATTTTAGACATAACTGTGCAGGATAGCTGTGTCTCATAATCCTGATGTTTTCTTTTCCAGGTGAAAGTGCAACGCATTACCTGGTTAAGAACACAGTGAGGACATTCAAGGAGCTGGGGGTGAGAGAGTGTTCACTTTAATTTGTACATTCAGCACATGTGTACTAGCTGCTACATAAACCAGACCAAACCACAGTATTTAAAGGAAAATAGAGAAATTACAGACTTAAGATCAAATTAAGCCGTGCCTCCTGTCTGATTTGTGGCTATAGGTTCTAAAGGAGAGACGGGAGAACCGGGTGACGACCCTGCAACTGAGCAGCACCTTCCTACCTCAGGCTAATCGGAACAAACTCCTGCAGTACATCTTAGGTTTCACCCTGCTGTGACCTGCACACCTTTAACCCAACTCAGACCCCAGGCTCTTTCCAGTCAAGGGCTTCTACTGGCTACATCTAACCAATCCCAGGTGCTACTCTGTGGAAAGCTTTACCAGGAAGTGCCTTCATGCAAAAGCCGCTAACTGTTAGCTGTTAGCCGGGATAGATTTGAAGCCAGTTTTCCTTTTTTGTTCCAGTCCAGTACTCCCTGTCTTAGAACTGTGCAGCTAGTAAAACATATGAACCGTTTTTTGAAGAGGTACCTCTAGGCATCATCCTCTTTGTGTACTTTACCCGTGAAGTCAAGAGGTCTTAATGTGAATGGAATTTTAAACTTTAGGATCATATACTGTAGCAGGTTAGTCAATAAATATCACATTTATAGCATTTGGAACAAAGAAAGCTGCCTTTGGTCTAGGCAAGGTAACGGCAAAATAACACATTTCAGTGACGGCAGGCTTAAATAACCACTATCAAAGACATTTTGATATTTGTGCACGCTTGTAACATTATAAAAGTGCACTCCTAGCAAGTCAAAACTTCTGAGGAAAAGCGAATTAAAAAATAAATCCACACACATATCTCTCATCGGACAGCAGTCAATCTAAAGTGTATAATTTAAACAGAATTTGGTATCATAAAGTAGCAACAGCATCAGAAAGAAGTGCTGAAGAGATAGAAAATGTCCCTGCAAAATGTGTTTATTTCCAGATTTCATGTACAAAGAAATTGTATGTTGTAATGTCAAAATGTAATCCTCCTTACAGATCAGTGCGATCTGTTACACACTTATCGTTTTTAGATAGCGTAACATTTAGCGAGAAACCATTTCAGCGATGCAAGAACATTGCAGAATACTAACAGGATCTACCCACACTGAACACCCAGTGTGGTTCCAGCCTGAACCCATAGCATTAAGTGCATTCAGTAATGCATTCGTTTTTTAGTTTTTTTTTTATTTACCCATTTTGTTGTGAAAGGAGAGTGAGTTGTGTCTGCCTTTCAACACCTTGCAGTCTATGAATGTTACACAGCAGACTACATCAAATGCCTAATATTCACCATCACAGCCACTTAAGTTCAAACGCAACGAGCACAGAAAAATCTTTGGTCATGTCCTCTGGGGAAAGGAGGGATTTAGGATTATCACCATGTTTTTTCATGTTTCAAGACACTGTATAACATCTTTTGTAGCACAACTGCTGAAAGAATGGTCGGGCATTATTAAGATATAGAAAGTGGATAGTAAGCTAACATTGAAGGGTACATATCTACCAGTTATTCAGTTTTGATCCATTGAACATGCAACATCTCTTGGAGTTAGTGATGTGGATAGAGCAAGATAGTGGCATAGCAGACTCTAGGTTATACCTCCTCAAGAAACGAGTTGAAGAAAGGAGAGAGACCTTTCTCCTTTTGAGTTGTTTACCTTGTTTTGTATAAAAACTGCTTTTGAAGGGCTGTAAAGGTTTTGCAATTCCAATAGTAGTCCTTAACAGTCAGGTCCACTTGTTTGTCTTCTTTTTCCTATTAAAATGATATTTCACTTTGGTATATGGTTTTTGTTTTTCCACCACTACTTTCTTATTTTTCCAAGAAAAAAAGAAAATCCTGGTAGTGTTTTTCATTTTGTGTCCTAGAACATGTATGTCAAAAAATGATTTTGCCTTTTGCAAAAGCTGAGCTGTGGTAGGGACAGCGGACCCCGGAGCAGCTGATGTTGGAGGTCGACTGTTGCTGAACCTCAGTGAAGGTGTGGATCATGAAAAGTGAAAACCGTCTACCAAAGTGAAATATGGCTCGTAAACATCACTGCACAGTACCTGTGCATTTAGCTGCAGAACATGTTGTACTATTTTACACTTCATTTTTTATTGTAAAATATCTTTGTTTTCCAACAACACTTAGTACTTAACTCTGTTGTTATACCTCTAAAATCACTCTTCTGCCTGATTTTTAACATTACTGAGTTCAAAGATGACCACCTTATGTCATGTACTTGCTTGCAAAATACATTTTGCATTCAGCCTGAACATACTCAAAGTCAAATATTGTGTTGGTGTATAAGCTGAGTTACATGTGCACACATCAGATCGGGAACAGAGGAAGGCGTGTGTTTTGGCGTTAGAAGTAAAGCCAGTGGAAGCATGGAAAATTGTTATGTTTGGAGAAGTTACAAACTCAAACCTGAGACTGGTGATGATGAAACAGTGTGAATGTTGAATGAAGTACATCGTCAGTCTATTGGGGTAATTTTTTGCTGTGAATCAAATGAATTGGAATTTGGTTATTTGATGGCATGTATTTATTTAATGTCCAATGTTAGCTCTTGAAGTGTGGCACTATGCTGCACCAACTTGTAACATGTAATATATTTATTTTAAATACTGACCATGGTCTGCGACACTGCTTATAACAATTAATTTAAACACTTTCACACGGCTTTATTGAATATTATAAGCCTGCATATGCATGCAGTTTTCCATAAGAAACTAAAATGGAGCTATTTATTTGAACCATTTTATAATTGTAGTAAATTTCACCTGTTGCATATGTGCTCTGAATCTTAATCCAGAGGAGCACAGATTATGCAATAACCCATAAGTAGAATATGTTGCCAGTTAATCATGTTGCAGATAAAGGATTGACACCCATGGCATGTTGAAGAACAGATAAGTACGTTATGTAAGTGGGAATGTGATCAGTGTGCACAATATTGGATCGCTTGACAATATCACGTCAATTCATATTGTTTTTTTACTTGCTGAAGCTCTTCGTGAGCACTGAGAGTCATAAAGCAATACTGAACCCACAATCTCTACCAAGGTACCCAAAGTGAGGGGATCCTCCGCCAAGACAACCACTATCTGTACTGTATGTATCCGCTGGTCGCCTTTAATCTCATCGACACTTCAATGTGAATTCTACTTAACCTGAGAAGAAGTGTGTTTTACAATCTAGTGTGTGAATATATTGTTTTGAGGAGAAGGATAGTTGCCTGTAGGAAATAAAGTTTGTTACCTCTTGAATGTATTTCACCTGTACCCGTAATTGTCAAAGTGATATTGTAGGATACTCAATAGTTGTGCACAGTCATTCTGTAGTTTTTCGAAGTCTTCTCAAAGGTGGTTGAAACTCATCGCTACTTATCTGACTTAACAGCATCCCATTACAACCATATAATAACAAAGTGATGCAAAGTAACCACCTCTTCTTGGTAGTGTAAAAGATGCCTGTATCCGGGGAGCAGGATGCCTTTTTAATGCACTGTAGTGTTCTTTGTATGTGTGGTTCTTTTTTTTTCTGTTGTTGCATGTTAACAATGCTCATTTTGTGTGAGCATAAAAAAAATTACTTAAGACATTAAAATTAAAGAAACATAAGGCAGAGCACTTGAGTTTACCATAAGAAGAATCACCAGCTACTGAAAAACAAATGTCACTCCTTTTTTCTGTCGTTGCTTCTGTAGAGCAAAGCACAGTTGGCATCATTATGTTTTGTTTTTAAATAAATTAATGATAGATTAACAGCCATCTCTTTTGTCTTCATTATTTTTGATGGGATGATCAGTACATTAATACATATCAGTGTCAACATCGTATATTCTTAGGAAGCTTTTATTTTGAAAGAAAGGCATTCCGAGACCTGCTGCATCTGATGTATCCACGCCACATCTATACCTTACCACTTAAATATTAACTTCACAAACTGAATTTTCTTTTTCTTTTTGTCATTTGTTGTCCTGACATTGAAAATATGTACAGCATTCACACATGAAACCATTCCTCCTGTTTTCCTCCACATATCTACACACACAGGAAGTCATACAAGTCATTATCTGTCAGGTTAAGGAGGGAAGGCTGGCTTGTTTTGGCAGGCCCATGGGAGGATGGTACGTATATATTGGAGAGTTAGAGGAGGTGTTGTGCTGTGTGAGGTGCTGAAGCTGCTGTGACAGATTCCCCAGGCTCCAGATGACAATGAGGAAGAAGAAGACACGAGAGGTGTGTGTCCTCCTGCCCAACAAGCAGCAGCTGGACTGTGCTGTCAGGGTGAGCAACTTTCAGTTTCCTTTCATTGGGATGTCTTTGATCCTAATGCGATGCTCGGGATGGAAGAAAATCATATCAACCATGGATATATTTTTCTGTTAAAAGGCCTTTCTTTCCTGGCAGTGTAAAATGACATCAGTATTAAACTAAATTTACACTACAGAGGTTTTAAAGCCAATAATATTGGATGTCAAGCAGATATGTGATACTTCATGCTTGCATTTTTCCTCATCTTTAAATTTGACCATGTGTATTTTATCTTCTACAATCCAGTCTTTTCCCTTATACTTTTGATCTCAGCAGGGTGGAAAAGCTTTAGATCATACTGAGACACTAAAAATCCTAAAAATGAAACACTAATAAAATTCTTTAAGCTGGGCTGGTATCTCTTGAAGGCAGGCCAGCCCACTATTCAATGGCAGAGGGAATTTTGGAATAAATGAGGCCTTAAATTGAGAAAATTACAAAAAAAATTGTACTTGAATAGTGAAATGGAGTGAATTGACAGCGCTGTTCTGAGAGTAATCTAAAGCTTATCAGCAGTGGACCACATGACTGACCAATATTGATATTTACACCAATATTAGCAAACTGATATGTTGTTTTAGGTGAAAGCCAGAGGCCAAGAAGTGCTGAGTCACGTGTTGGAGCAGCTCGGCGTCGGAGAGCTGCATCTGTTTGGCCTGGCTGTTTTCAGAGGTCGGTTTGTGCGAGTGTGGGTGTGTGTAGGCTTTAAGTAGAAAATGTTTTGAATTCATTTAGTGTGGAATGCTGAAACGGAGAAAGGCTATTATTATTGTGGAGGTGTTGTTGAGAAAAAACAAGAAAAGCAGGGTACAGGCAGCCACTCACCTTGATTTTCATAATTTGACTCACATCAGCCCTTTAAATGAATAAAAATGCAAGATAATTGTGGTAAATAGTGGTTAAATGTCGTATGCCATCACATGAGTATTTTTCAGTCTGTCCTCCTTTATTTTCTGCTCTTTCGATGTGTTTTTTTTATTTAAACAGATAATGAGTATCTCTTTCTTGATTTGGAGCAAAAGCTGAAGAAGTATTTTGGGAAGGAATGGAGCAGACGGTCAATGGTGGTGAGTTGTTCTCCCTCCATTTGGTAGTGTTTAATTTCAGTCTCCATATTGTTAGTTTTTATATATTCTAATGACTTATAGTCATCCAAATACTGTGAACATTAACATCAATCTCCTAAGGCCAGACACTAAAGAATTTAAAACCTACACTGTCTTGGCAAGATATGACCACAACAGCATCTAAAGGGATATTCTGAATATTTTCTGCACACACCTTGGATTAAATCTCAAATAAGGACACAAAACTTAAAATTATCTGGGTTCACAAAATCAGTCTTATCTTACAGCTTAATATAATATATTCAAAAAAAGTCTTAATAGAGGTAACATGCAGTATGTGATTTTTTAAAAATGTATTTATATATATTTTTAAGTGAGCGGTATTTCAATTTTGAAACATTTATTTTTTATTTGCAGGGCCCGTTCATCTTATTTTTAAGAGTACAGTATTATGTAGAGAGTGGACGGCTGATCAAGTGAGTGTCTTTTAATTCTTTTGTTGTTCCTGAAAGATTTTCCTCTGCACATATAGAATCAGCATGACTTTTGTGCCACTATGTCAAAATAAATAAATACTAGCAATATCTTGTATAGGTTGAATAGCAATCACAGATTCAGGGAAATTACTGATTTTGTCCTGTTCTAGTCTACATGCTCAACTTACCTCATGTATTCAACAACTTTAGAGATATTCCACTCTGGTATCATTTATCATTGCTGTGAGTTTTATGCCATGCTGCAGCCAAGTTTGCCATTTGGGACATAAGTCTTCAACTTGAGCTTTAATGCTCCATTAAAGTGAAAGAAATCATTTTCAACTTAGCGAATCGATCTCCTCTTTTTACTGTTTTAGGAGCAGCGGAGTGCGGCAGCTGTACTACACTGAGCTGAGACAGAAGGTGCTGCGCTCTCAGTGCCGCCATCAGGAGGCTTTGTTCTTCCAGCTGGCAGCTTCGGCTCTGCAAGCTGAACTCGGAGATCTGGAGCAGAATGAGGAGAGGGAGGAGGAGGAGAGAGGAGAAAACAAAGGGGAGAAGGGGAAACATAAACATTACTTTCTTCCAGAGGATTACTTCCCTTCTTGGGTAAAAAAAAAATGTGCAAGTGTTTGTGAGAGAGATTGAGAGAGAGAGCGAGAGAAGGAATGAAAGAGACCTGCATGTCTTTGAATAAAACTTCTATTATCAGCATACTATTAGCATTTAGTTTGGAAATTGTACGAGAATTCTCTTAAAGATTGTGTAAAACAGAATTTAATTTTTTAACACTGGACATGTGTCCTAATAAAGCTAATAAAGCGTCGTGGGCGAGACTACCTGCTCCAGCACAGTCCTGCATTACACAGAGAGCTGAGAGGTGTGTCACAGAGCCAGGCCATCCTCCAGTTTATAAAGGAGGCCAGCAGCCTGCAGGACGGACCCGTCACCTTCTACAGTGTGAGACAGGTCAGAGTGCACTGGGTCACAAATCTCACTATTTAACAGATAACCACCATGTGACCAAGGAGGAATCATGAAGAACATAGTCAACAGGAGCTATGAACCTGTTTGTACCCACTCAACACAATGGAAACTATGGATGAGGTTGTTTTTGTCCATTTGAAACACTCGACACCACTGTCTGATTTCACATCACTATACTCTCCTCCACATCCCTCAGGTTGAAGATTTCGGGAATTCCAAGAAAATTTCCTCCCCACCTTAAAATGTCAAAATCCAGGTACCTTCTCTCATCTGTACCAAACAAATAACACACCCATTTTTTTATATTCTCCTGCTGTCATTTATGTGTAGGAGAAAAAGGAGAGGAAAAGTTCAGTCCTTCTTGGTGTGGCATTGAAAGGGTTGCATGTTTATCAGGTGGGTCTTAATCTTATCTTATCTGAGCATCTAAAGTCTCTGTACATATTGTACATACAGAAGTCCTGTAGATTTAGGTTGTTAGAACTTCCTTAAGCCACTGACATGCTTTCTCTAGAGTTTACCTAACACTTTGAATGTATGTGAATGTAAACTGTTTTGATTTCTCTGAAGGAGGTGGAAGGAAAGCAGTGTCTATTGTATGATTTTACTTGGATCAATATAGACCGCTTCATTTTCCAGGTGAACACACACACACACACACACACACACACACACACACACACACTCACAAACAACAACACGCCTGCACAGAACATTCACTTACATTTTCATTACATTACATACATTACATTGTTGTGTTTCTATGCAAATAACTGAGATGCACTTTGTCACTTGTATACCAGCAGCATGTTTACATATCTGCTTTCTTCTCTTTTTCGACCTCCCCATCCTTTGTTTCTCTCTCCTTCCTCCCTCCATTCTCCTTTCCAGGGCTGCAGGTTTGAGATCCATGCCGTGGGCTCTCTGTGTCTCCCTAAGCTGGTGTACTACACTCCCTCTGTCTTCCACTCCAAACATGTCCTAAGGCACCTCAGTGACAGTCACAGGCTGCACATCAACACCAGAGAGACACTCGGCCACATCCGACAGCTGGAAGACATGCAGGGTCAGCAAGCCCATCCTGCTCCCTTTAGAGTTTAAGGGCTTTTCCCAGGCAGCTAGCAGACTCATGAGTTGATACAGTTCCAAATTCAATGTGTTTCACAGCTTATACATGATCAGTCATGTAATAGCAGAGTCCAGATGGCCTAAAGAAGTCACTATTACTCATTTGTGATCACTTACACATCTTAAATGCAAACACAATAGATGTAAAATAGAAGTAGATATATTGGCAGCGTACCACGCCACAGATCAGCATATGGCCTTGCTACTGAATAATTTAAATACTAAAACATAATATTGAATCACAAAAAAAGGTTCTCTCTTTCAATTTCTCAGTCTATCTGTCTCTGTTTCTGTAGCCAGTCAGTCCTACAAGGAGGCGTATATCTGCGACACAGCGGGCCTAAGAAAAAAACTCTGCAACAGCCTCACATCCTCTTTGTCTGACTGCAGTGTTACAATAGTAGCACCCACAGCCAGGCCACAGGTCTGGCCAAAGGAAGAGGAAGAGGTGGAGGAATCTGTGACAGGTCAGCTGAAAGGAGAAGAGGTGGAGTGAACCCCAAAATGGTGTGGCCTCCCGCACCATGAAAATGATTTGCAGTCATGTTAAAAACAAAGAGAGAAATGCTCATATCTGTATTTCTGTTGACTATATTAGAGGTCGAGCTGTGTGTGGACGAGCCAGAGGAGGTTTTGGTTGACGACCCAGCTGAGGTCTCCTGGCTGGCTGAGCTGCTCCATGGTGTGTCTGTCGATGGTCCCCTGCAGCTGCCCTCATCTTATTGGGCAGGTCAGTCCAAAAAACACAGATGCATGTAAAACTAATTTTGATTATGTGCTCATTTTATATGCACTACATAATCTCATGTCTTTTTTCATAATCAGACGTGACCATGGAAATGAAACAGGTGAGCATACTGCAGCTTTCTCCGTTAATTGGCTGAAAAATTGTGGTCAGTCCTACTTCAGTGGTTCCAACATTTTCTCTGGTCTTTGTGCAGGTTTTGAAGAGGAGAGCCAATGATGGTGTTTCTGTGAACTAGTCTACAGACAGAAGCAAAATTGGGCTTTGTATGTTCTGCGGCCCAGGACAAGAACTTTTTGTTGGACTTGTTTTATATTTTACACTCCAAATGCAACTGTATCTCTAAAATTTAGGATGCACTAACTACACTTATCATCCCTTGTACCAGGGATGCTTAAATCTGTAAGCTACCCTTATTATATATAACAATTTAATTATGCTAACAATTACTGTATTAATTCCAGTACAATATTAGGTTTTATGGAATGTGTTTCTTTCCACATACTATGCAGTTGGTGGGTATTAGGTCAAGTAAATAGTACATATATACCTAAAAATGACAGGAAACAACAATATGCATACATGAATAAATTTATAGATACATTACTGTTAACATAAAATGGCATTTTGTGTTTTAACAGCTTGGGAGTGTTTTTGTGTTTGTGTTTTTCAAGATTTTTCTATCTACTGTATCATCAAAGCTGTCACACGGAGCAACGTCATCGTGTTTTTTTTCAGCCAATCAGCGCTACAGGCTGCAACCCAAACACGGAAGTGACAGTCAACGCAAGCGAAAGTTCAGACCCTCCATCGTTTATCCGATGTAGCCTAAACACATTTATTCATTTAAACGGTTTCTAAAAATTCTTGAAACATAAGGCCTCATCGTTTGTTAAAGATGGCTTTCTCTTGGTTTCGCGTTGCATTGCCGCTGGGCTTTGCAGTGTTATCCATTCTTATAACCGTCGTTGGACAAAAACAGGGTAGGTAGCCTGAAAAGTTCGCAGAAACACTTATATCACGACCAAAGTCTCACCGCAACATTATCCTGTTTTGAATAGCGGAGCAATAATTTTCCTTAAAGCCTGACTAGAGTAAGATTGGTAAGTTTGAAATGTTGACCAACAGCTCCCCCAGCTGTCTGAACCGCAGTTTGTTTCTTGTGTAACAGGGACTCTGCCGACAGGGATGCCGCCGCCTCTCTCCACGGCCCTCGGTGTGTTTTCTGTGGCCGGAATGGCACTCCTTTGGAGGGATATCAGCTCGAAGTTGAAGGGAGAAAACCGGACGTTGAGCAGTTTGCTAAGCCAGTATTTTGCCGTGAAGTTTGTCGGCTGGTTGGGCAGACGACAGAGAGGGAAACTTGAAGCCGATACGCTCAATGTGAAGCAAGTACAGGAGGAGACTCTGCTGAAGCGCTTGCGTAAAAACGCAGACACATGTTATGGAAGACAATATGATTTCAGTTCACTTAAAGGTAAGAGAATAAAAGGAGCAACCAAAATTTTCTGACATGAGTTCGTAGAAGTTACTCCTCGTTTGCGGTGAAAGAAACTCGTGTGTTTCAAAAGCACCATTGACTTGACCCCCAACAAGCTGTGATGTAACGTTACGTAGAGCGACATGTCCTTATCGTCACAGCCTGCAGACTGCACTGCATATAGAAGAAAATCACGGTAATATTTCTAGAAGGACTTAAAGAGTGTCTGAGGTACTCAGTAGTGAGTTTATAGCGACCTAGGACATTATCCATTAAATATTTCTTATAGTTTCTTGATTTTTGAATGATTGAGTATTGAATGAATTAATGAATGAATAGGAACTGAAATGGATTTTTTTCTTAAAACTTAGCAATGAGAGAAAGATAGAAAAAAAAACGTCATGTTTTCATTAAGTCAAAAACAACAATATCCAGATCATTCATATTGCTTTAAACCATGTGGAGACTTAGATGTGAGCCCCATGCCCTTCCCCAAGGGATATCCAAGCTCTTCAATTGGCAAAATTAGTATTTTAATTCTGCAATGTAGGCTAGTAGCATATATAATATGTAGGCCTAATGGTAATGTGATTGCATTGTTGAAAACTGTCACTCACCCTGCTATTAATTGTTTCAGAGACTATGATAAATCAGTAACAATCACTTTAATTAATACATAATGTAATGAGTTTAAAGGGGTTAAAGAAGTTTAACACAAGGACAACACAGTTCATATAAACTAACAAAATAAATACCAATTTATGTGAAAACCTGTGTGAAAATGTGTTTAAAGATATGATTTGAAAGACTGATTGTCAGACTCAGGCCTCTGGACACTGATAATGTTTCAGATAGTGATGTTTTCCGGGCACGCCACCCGGTCACCACATATGAGCACTACCGTGAGCTCATCAGACGCATTGCAGTCGGAGAGGAGAAGGTGATAATTGCTGAGAAGCCTCTGATCCTCGCCATGACATCTGGGACATCAGGGGCGAGCGCCATGCTGCTCAGTACCAAGGACACCAACACCGAGTTCTTCCTACAGGTGAATGCTGATGCGTTGGCTGGCTGTTTGTAGCATGAAGGGGGGGAAATGTGGGCTTGTGAGTGACTGGATGGTTGCCAGTTTGAACGTCCAGATGGCAAAGTTTGGGTGCATGATAATCTTAAAATCTTATGTTTTATTTTTGCAGTGCAGAAGTACTGAAAAAATGTACAAACTGGTTTAAATTGTGTGTGTTTCCCTCAGGGAGTGTCGGTGTGTTTGGATGCCATGCGGCAGGCGTTCCCTGCCACCGAGAGTCTCCAGCGCACCACCAAGTTGTTCTACACGCCCACTTTTCGCCAGTCAGAGGCTGGCATTCCCATCGGACCTAATTCCTCCACGCCAGCTTCCTCCCGCCACATGCTCAACCTCTACACCACCCCAGCACCCGCCTTTGAGGTACGATCAACAGGTGACCGGTGTTCATGTCACCTCTTTGTCTTTCTTTCAGCCCCTTACTAGAAACTCACTGCACTTGGCCCTTGAAGATAATTTTTGATAGAATTCCTTACTTTTTAACTTATTACTTTATTTTGTGGTTCTGAGTCATTTCCATGTGAATTATATGCCTCTTGTCCCTTCAGGTCCCCAGTGAGAAAGACACCCTCTACCTGCATCTGCTCTTTGCTCTGAAAGATCCCAGTGTGGGAACACTGGAGTCCAACTTCTCCTCCACAGTGTTTTATGCCTTCAGTGCCTTACAGGTACAGCAGAGCCTGTTCATAACTATAATGTAGACCTTTGCTGCATGTTATGAAAATCTCAGAATTTATTTTGTTCTGCTAACTTGAAAGTTTGCATTGTGGTTTTATCAAATGTCTGAGAAAAAAATCAATATCTTATTAAAAAGGAAAAGGAGCTCTGTGTCTGAAATTCTGCAGAAATCCTGAAAATGGGAGCAACTGCAAATGACTTAATTTCCCCACGGGGATCAATAAAGTATTCTGATTCTGATTCTGATTCTGATGAAGTCACATCCCTCTTTTAGGTGCTAATTGAGTTTAATAAACATGCCCATTAAATCCATTCAAAATCCGTTAGAGTTTTCATAAAATGCATGATTTTCGTTTACTTTCTGGAAAATAAGATATTCATCTAGACGCAGCTCTCTGTTGGTTATGTTGCCTTTGTGACCTTCATGCTGCCTGGTTTTGCATCCCATTAGGACCATGTCTAGTAAAATGGAATGAAATCTTGGGCAGGATGGAGCCGTCTGTCAGGTGTCCAGTCCTTAGACAAAACAAAAAGCCCTGAAGTGAAATGCTGTCATCATCAACTTGCTTGACAAACTAAGGATTAGGAAACTAAGCTTCCAGCCCATCACTCTGTATCTGATGTGCTCTCCCTCCCTCAGGAGCGCTGGCAGGAGCTTGTGGAGGATATTGAACTGGGGAAGATCAGCAGTGCTCTGGCTCTGGAGCCCAAAGTGAGGGCCGGCCTGGAGGCTCTGATGAAGCCAGACCCAGCGAGGGCTGCCCAGCTCCGGGCCCACTTCCAGGAGGGCTTCAAGGGCATCGCCAAGCGCCTGTGGCCCCACCTCCACCTGGTGCTGGCTGTGGACTCGGGCTCCAATCAGATCTATGGGGAAATGCTGAGGGAGAACTACTGCCAGGGAGTTCCCTTCTACTCTCCTTTCTACGCTGCTACTGAAGGTAGGAACCTGCACAGGACGATGTCAGCTTTGGTTTCTTCAGCTTTTAATTGGATTTTGATACTAACGAATATCAAGAAATTCAGCAAAGTGGTGGAAATAATAGTGATATGTGTGTACATGCTTACCGATATCTGTATAGGTTAAGATTTTCATTAGGAAAGCTGGTCTAAATTATTAACATAAATAATTAATCAGAGAGAACCAAGTCAGTGCCCAGGCGAACTCCTCTAGAGACATGTATCTAGTTTATTGTGTAATCAACAAATTGAATGCTTCAAACACTTAGCAGATTAGCTATTTAAAAACATTTAAATAGGGACACACACTACTACTTATCGTCTAACATAGCAGTAATATTTTCTATAGCACTGGTTCCCAACCTGGGGGTCTGTGCCCCACTAGATGTCGCCAGAGCTTCACGGGGAGTCGTGAGGCCAACTTGACTTTAAATCTAAATGAAATTGTGCAAAGTAAAGTAAGGGCATGGTGAAGACATGAACATAAGCTATATTCACAGAGCCGTCAATCTCTGCTAAACAGCCTCATTTTGCATTCGAAAAGTACAGAGTTAAAACAACTAAAGAGCTACTAGAACAAAGGCAAAGCATCAGGGAGAAGAAAACACTGAATTTGGCATAAAAGAAACCTTTTAAGTATGTATGATTATTGAAAATAAAAAAATAAATGATACAGACAGAGTGAATGATGTAGGCATGGATGGGCTGGTAGGATTAGCATAGTAATTATTATATGTTATGTAATTGTTGTCATGCCTAGTGAGTGAATCAAATTGAAGTCATAATATTCCTCATTTTACTGGAACCCCACGGGAACCTTTCAAGGACCCCCAAAGGTTCCTGCGCCTGTGCACTCTGAGAACCACTGCACGAAATAACAAAATGATAGTTTTGGTGGTGGAGTGGTCAGATAATTTCTGAGTTTTATGAGACGGCCAGAAGGTGTCTATGTTTATTAGTAAACACTACTATGAAACCCGCATGACATCAGCTCCTGAGCCTATGCAAAGCCTGTACAGTGCAGTCAGTCTGTACTTAACAGTGTAGCAGTCAGTCATTGTCAGGAATAAAGTGCTTATGCCCATAAAGATCTGTCATTTTAATTAATCAGCAGTATTCTAAAACCTTGGAGATAAAACTTTGCTTTTAGGCAAGAGCAGATGAAAGTAGGTGAGGAAAAAGAGGAGTGATCTCTGAGGTAAAAGACATACTGTAACTAGGCCTAAATGAGTAATGATACCACATAAATGCATATTGGAGTTTCACAAAGATCCCAGCTTTGCAAAGAAAAAAAGTCCAGTCCAGACACACATCAAGAGGGAATATTAAACTGTGTGTGCGCGGGCCCTTGCAGGTCTGATTGGGGTGAACCTGTGGCCTGAAGAGCCCTCCAGACGCTACCTGCTGTGTCCACGCTCCATGTTCTGCGAGTTCCTGCCTGAGAGCAGCCTGGACGAGGAGCAGCCGCGCACTCTGCTCATGGGGGAGGTGGAGGAGGGACAGAGCTACGAGCTGGTCATCACCAACGCCTCAGGACTCTTCAGGTCAAATTCATCTCCAGCCAATAGGAATCTAATGATGAATGATCTAAAGATGAAACTAACACAGATGCACAAAAGGCAAAAAAATCAGCTAATAATAGTGATGCCCTAATTTATCTGCCAGATTGAATCATAGTGCTGGGTTGGCTCTAAAATGGCTTCATTAACATTGTTCCCATTGTTTTATACTAAAGATGGTGTGATTTTGACTCCTCTGGTTATGATGTTACCGCCCCAGACAAAACTTTCACGCCAAATCCCGTAGTTGTGGCAACAATGCTGAGACCTGGAGGCGGAGTGTCATAAATCTATACACAATCAGAACTGCACGGTCTGCAAGGGATTTAAATAGATTGCGGTGCACGGCAGTCAAAACTTTTCAGACTCCAGATACATCATCATCATTGGTTACACTGAAAATTTCCTTAAATGACACCGGTGTTCGTTGTTCGTTACAGATACCGAATTGGAGACATTGTGAAAGTAGTTGGCTTCCACAACCAGTGTCCAATTGTGGAGTTTCAATACAGGTGCAGTATGACACAGATACCCACGTCGCATGTGCATGCATATCATCTTATCTTGATAATGCCGTGTGTTTATCTGCCTGTTTTCACGTGAGTCAAACCAGTTTTCCTTCTTCCTCCTTCCAGGCGAGGTCAGATGCTGAATGTCCGAGGGGAGAAAGTGTCTGAGATGTTGTTCCTGGGCGCTCTGAAGAAAGCTGTCGCGCAGTGGCCCGGAGCTCACCTGGTCGACTACTGCTGCGCCGAGAGTGGCATTCTGGGTAATAAGGACTCTGTGTCACTTATTACAGCTGGTAGCCGTGAGTCATAGTACAATTTGGAACCCTTGTCTGTGACAGATTGAGCTTGCCGAGTTGAGCGAGAAAGTATTTTTCATTTGGATGCAGTGTGACTCATATCCTGAATGGCTGGTGTGGAACAGTGTGCACCATAATGAACCTTAATTCACCGTGATATTGCAGGAGATTCGATAGGCGGCTCCGACCCTCATTACCAGGTGTTTGTGGAGCTGAAGGGGGTGAGGAACCTCACAGAGGAGCAGCGTTACAAGGTGAGAGAAACCCAGCAAGTACCACACAAGATACAGTGTTTGTATTTTTTCTTGTCTGATCACATTTTGCTAATATGGCTTTGTTAAAAGGTTCAGTGTGTCTTGTAGAAAATGAGGGTCTGAAGATATTTAATGTAAAAGAAAAACGATTTCTTAAAATTCTGTTTGTCTACATGCTCTCTGCCCTCCTCCCCTCCAGCTGGACGTTTGCCTCCAGCAGGACTCGGCCGTCTACAAGTCCTTCCGCATCAAAGGCAGCATCGGACCAATGAGGGTGCAGCTGGTGGCGGAGGGCGCGTTCAAGGAGCTACGCAAGCAGATGATGGCCTTCTCCAACACCTCGCCCAACACCTTCAAGATGCACCGCGTGCTGCGCAGGAAAGAATACGCAGACTTCCTCTTGGGAAAAACTGTCTCCTGAAAGCCTAGTGAAAGGCATTGTGGGAACTGAGACTGAAATTCTAGTGACTCTGGCTGTGGTGAGCGCTGACTGAAAATAATGGGATACAGTCAAAGTATCTCCAATTTTTTACAAGCTACTCATGACGAGAATATTCATGAATTGTGCTTGTGGACACTTTCATACACAAAGTCATGAAATTGATGATTTTGAATAAAACTGTAAATTATAATATTACAAATAACAGCATGTGCCATAGAGTCTGATTCACTTTAACTGTCTAGATCTATTAATTTTGCTTGATGAAATGATCTTTCAGGACCTCTTCTGACTTGAGGAGAAGCAATTACATCATATTTCCAGTTTATACACATACACATTATTATGATTCAGCAATATGGAACTGATAGAAACATGTTTTCATTATACTGTTGTTGCATTACCAGTTTTTTCTCTCCTTTTGCCTGTTTTTTTAAATCACCATATCATGAGAAGAAAAAGAAAGAAAAAGCAGAAAAAATGTCTTAAAAACCCTGTCTTCACTATCCTGGCTAAAGCTGGCAAAATGTTGGCCTTGGTCTGTTTTTGTTAAGCAGCATATACCAATATTTTGAGTCAGGACGGGCTGAATGGCAAACTGTGCTGTGAATGTATTATACTGTCATTAGACACCATCTGGTGTTGGTGAATCGTGCTCTTGAATCTCGCTGCACCATCACAGCCCTCTCACTCTCCACAGTATTTTAAGTGCAAACACCTGTTAGGTTTAGAGCTACACATGGCAAGATTTTTATGTAAAAACACACCCATCTCATCAGACTAAATCACAATCATAAAGAAGCGCTCTGCATTTACTGTTTATGCAAATGAAATTCTGGTGTCAGATATGGACATTTTCCTAGGAGCGGAAGAAACAAAACTTAAAATCAAAACACAAACTCTCCTAAACTGTCTGCTAGAGGACTGGACTGACCAGCATGAGATCTGCTGCCTTTGGTGTCCTTTGATATTCAGCGATCATGGACCGGCCAGACTGGTGAGTGTGCGCGTGCATATTGCTTGTTGCTCTCGCAGTTCTTTCATGTCACATTTCATATTTGTTGGTATTGATCTTCAAAAATTCCAAACATGTACTTCCCCTAACCATTAGGAGCTGACAACATGCAAGGTCGCTCAGGGCAGCTTTAAAGTCATTCCAAAATTTAAAATGCATTACTTTCTTGTCATGTGGTTTGTGGAAAGAGGGATCAAAGAATAGACATGAAATATTGTATTCACCTCCCTCTTTTTTTTCTAATCAGTCATGTCTTTGTAGTAACTACAAAGAGATGATTTCAAAGTGGGATCCCCAAGAGACTTCCAGGGGGTCCTCATCAAAATGAAGAACAGTCTAATTTCACTGTAATTTAAATTACTAGAAATCGTCACAATAGTCAAACTGCCACCTGGTAACAAACTGTATTATAATGAGGATTTGTCTTACAAAGCAACAAGAACCTAAATCCTGTAAAAGAATAGGTTTAGACAGTTTTGAAAACTCCTGCTGGAGTGTGTGATCCAGTCAGGTTCAGGCCTCCTTGGTGGCTTTGGCTTTGCTCTGCATGCACGCTGTCCTCTGATGACCTTGGATTACAGGAGTTACTGTATTTTTCCTCACCCTGAACCCGGTGCTTTATTTCATGAACTAGACAGGGTGGTGAATCTTTATGATTTCCAAAGGAGAGCAGGCAGACCATGATGGACCTGGTTTCACTCCTCTTACTCACCATTCTCTGTCCTTTTTTTTGTGTTTGTTTTGTTGCACTTTACCAGTGCCAGGATCTTATCACCGGCCACTGGAGGGTGCTAGACCCACATCCAACAGATGTAATTATCACACCTGGTCGGCTTCTCAGATGGCACAAACACAGGTAAGTATTCACAACTTATTAGTCTTATCAATGGATCCCTTTTCTGAATTAAAAAGTGGATTTTTGATAAGTGACGTAACTCATGGTCACTGAGCTGAAGTATTGGCTGCTCTTTACATCTCAACACATGAAACCAGAGGCAAGTGGAGTGCACGTTACAGCTGGCTGAGGTGTAAAGGCAGTGAAGAGGCCATTTTTAGCTGCAGTGATGCAATCCATCTTTACCTCTCGCTGAAATAGGTTTGGAAGGAACTTAAATATTTAGACACAGTGATGTCAGTATTTTATACGAGGTATTTTATGCTGCTCATATTACATTCTTGGTCATGGACTTGTGTGGAAGATAAAAAAAAAAAACGGAGGCAGCAGGATGACGCTCTGCAGAGTTGGCCCTCTCTTGCACATCCATTAGACTGGTGTATTGTTGCATGGCATTCTTCTCTCCTGCAGGTCTCTCCGTTCACAAAGTGGGCTAATATTTTTAGTAACGTCCCATTTCAGCAGAGATTTGACTCTGCTCTCACTTTATTTTGGCTTCATAGTGTGATTAGACCCAAACAGGAGAGAAATTAAAAGAGCTAAATTTACCTCATTGAAACGCACAGCGGATAGCCTTTGACAGGATGGTGATGCGGTAGGTTGTAGTCGCTGAAATGCCATTTTCCTCCATGCAACCTAAAAAAAAACTTAAACTTGAAGATAACTGAGGATGTGAAAAAGTCTCCCATCTCCCCATGACCCCCGGCACATTAAAAGTTGCAGCAGCAGAGGGCTATTGATGAGCTGGTGATTAAACCAGACGGCCAGGAGCAAGTACCCATCCTGCTGAAGTGGTGCCAACCCTGCATTTCTCTGCTTAGCTGCTGTTTAATCTTAGTGCTATTACTATAGGTTGTTATTTTTCTGGGCTTCATCGTCTTTGCAACTCAACATGGCAAAGATAACCAGAATTTTCACTTAAAGCCGTGTCAGTGTTTGTCAGAAACTTAATGCCTGCTGAAGTCAAATTTTGATGCAATGGAGAAAAGCTGCTTGATTTTCTGTTTTTGTCGTCATAAATTGCATATCAGTTCTTTGGTCCCAGACTAGAATATAATGCTTTTCCATGACAGTATTTCAATGATATCAGCAGCAATTTTTCACATATTGATTTTTTTCTTCATAATTTTTTTTTTTCTGATATTTTTGAAACTTGTTTTTTTTTCCCATTCAGCCACAGCTATTGATTGATTTCTTTCTGTGTGGGTTTTGAGAGATAGACTCTATTTCTGTGTCTTCCTCTGCCTGTGATCCTCACGTGCTTTGAGGATTTACACATCAACACCGAGAGCTGGTGAGCACATCTGTCCCGGCCGCTGGTTTACTCACCATAAGCGACAGAGGTTTAAGAATGGCAAGATGGATTTCTCAATGGCTTTGCCGGGGAAAAGAGGATGGTACAGTATTTAGCTGAGGGCGTGGAAACGGATCCCAGTGATGTTGAGTGAATGGTGCTGGGTTTCCAGCTTATCTATCACTGATCCATGCTGAAATCAGGATTAGCGCCAGTTCGCTTCAATCCAGGCTGTGGATTTTCATTGAAATTCAAAATGTTAAATAGCTTCCTTTTTAAAAGAAATATTAACAGTTGATCAGCCTTGTGTTTTCGGGCTTTAAATTGGCTGAAACTCCTTTAAATTTCATCCAGAACAGAAAAACAGAGGGTCGTTTTACAGACCCACTTAAAATTCATCTGAAATACCCATAATTCACTTTATCAGGGTGAACACCAACAGCACCGGTAGAAAGATAAATTGTGGGAAAGGTAGTTTGGATAATTACACCTAGTAGGCTGTACGTCACCATGTGGTATCAGACTGGGGAGTAGACAGTGAGCATGTTTAATGGATTGGCCTCTTTATTAGTGATAAGCAGAGATGGATGAACTACAAGGAGGAAGGACAATGAGAGCCTATTAAAAATGGATGGCAGTGAAGGGCCGCCAGGGCTTGAATAGGATCCGAGAGGGAGAACAATACTCTCTTACAGCCTGCTAGACAGTCCTTTACTTTCACTTGTTCTCTTTTATTTCATTTTTTTTGCAAATGTAGCTCACCTGTATTGCATAGTGGATGATATGATCGTGCATCTTAAATCACTATCTCTCTATTCCTTTTCTCACCGGTCTTTTATAACTTGGCGGTATTGTAATGATGGGCCCATAAAGTGTCTACCTTTGTCCTGCTCTCAGACACATGGAGGAATATTGGACCAAAAAAGACTTCATCACAGAGCCATCACCCCGAAGACCTCTCCGTTCTCGCAACTTGTCTTATTTTTGCACCTGCAAGAAGACGTGCATTTGCTTTCGATTTTATTTTTTTCTTGCATTCCCCGTAACCCGATCTTAAAAGATGCTTTATAAAACAAAGGCTGTATCCTTCACCGCTTCCTTACCCTCGTTCACCTCCGAGATCAGCTCTTCAAATGAAGAGCCTGCTGCCTGGGGCATCGAGCGCAGGAGACCAAACTCGCTGCTTACACCGAGGCTCGCAAGCCTCCCTTTTCCGCTTAAGGAGACGCCCACACTGCTGCTGAGTCTGCTTAACTGTTCCAACATGATCGACGCCCCCGCTCTCACATGTACTCCTCTCCACTTCTTTTCTCATTCTCTTTTGGTTTAACTTTAAATAAGCTCAAGGTTCGACTTAATGCTCTTGGGAATTATATTTATATGTCTACATGTAGGTTTAAAGATCCTTTTTTGTGGGTTTTTTTTTTGTTTGTTTGTTTGTTTTTTTTTTTTTGGCATTTCTGGTTTTGGTATGTAACAGTGGAAAGAGACAGAACCAAACCAGGACATCAGAGGCATATGATATGCTTGTTGGCCAACTGAGACACCAGAAGAACCCTAAAAAATTCATTATTAATTAAAAAGACTATCATTCTAACCCCTATCTAGAGCTGGGTATTAAAAAATACATACCATCAATTAGTATCAAACTTATTTTTTTAGGAATAGGCAGGTAGATAGCACTGTATGAGTCAATTCAGAAGCATTTAGAGGTGGTAAAAGACGTCAAAAGGCTTCAGGTTTATTCTTATTATAAGATCTCTGGCTTTTTGTTTGGTTTCCATTCATTTTTATACAACCGCACCTATTGTTGGTTCCACTTCCAGCTACACATTAATCACAATGTCAGGAGACAACTCTTGCATTGTGCGAACGTCTTTTATCGACCACTTTCACATCCAACTGAACAGAATCAACTCAAGAGAAGAGCAACTCGGTCTTCTTCTGCCACTCCCCTAAAACGTTTTGGTCAGATTAAAGATCCCAAATCCTGGAGCCACGTCGCCTCTGTCTGAGGTTTATAAACCTGTGCTGGATTTATATCACAACAAAGTCCAAGTCACCTCAGCAATCTTATTATCATTATTCTTACTTTACATTAGCTAATAATATAATTCA
The DNA here is from genome assembly GCA_900302615.1 of Holocentrus rufus. Classification (NCBI taxonomy): domain Eukaryota; kingdom Metazoa; phylum Chordata; class Actinopteri; order Holocentriformes; family Holocentridae; genus Holocentrus; species Holocentrus rufus. The sequence continues at coordinate 81,838 of OMLF01028701.1, forward strand.
ATAATATTAAGACTGCTATGAATACTGCTAACAAGAACAATATGATTGATCCCTATGGGGAATCAATATAATCCGTGTCCTCTGGTGATTACATCCAGTGATCGTATTGACAGCAATTGTTTATTGTCCAATCTAGTTCAGAAATGCTGAACGAATATTACTTGAAAGAATTCTTTTTGTTTCTGTTCAGCATCTGCATTATCTTGAGCTACTTTCCAGGTCTGCTAAGCCGTGCCGTTTGTTTGGGTCAAAGTGAGTTAAGACACGGCGTTACTTCGGTGTGTTTAGCATCAATTCCTCATGAAAAACATCTCCTGGCTTATCTTTTTAAATCCGCTCTTAGCGGCTTTCATCACAGAGCCTTAATTCTCTCACAAGGATAGAGGCAGGGGACGGTGAGAGGGAACCGCTTCATCCGGAAAGGCTGAATGAGAGCTGGAGAGAGACAAGTTTGAAACACATGCTCTAGGAATGGACCATGGTCCTCCGTTTTAGCAACTTCTTCTCCATGGAAGAAACAGACTTTAGAACTTAAATAACTGAAATAGCTGTTGGATTACAGTGTGAAATATTTAGTTCAACATAATGAAGAGTTATTATCCGTTGCACTATGTTCCTGCACAGCCATACTATTGTGCAAGGCTGGTATGTGCAAACCACATGCATATTTTGTTTTCCCCACTTCCCCCCTTTAATGAGATTCCCATCACTATAGCTATGAGAATACAGCACAATAAAACATAATCAAGCTCAGCACAATAGCCTGTATTGATCAACAAACAGGTAATCCATCTCTCCTTGATTTGCAGACATGCACACAAAAGCCATGCGCTGATAGTAGCGCGGCGGGGTGTAATCGTGCTGTCAGCGGCTCCAAAAGCGCCCCTCCTCCTTTTCTGTCTTTCCCAGCTCTGTCCCTC
>OMLF01028707.1:7299-25317 GCA_900302615.1 Holocentrus rufus
GACCGGTCTAAATGAAATGTGTTGTTGTGTAGACAGCCGTAGGCACTGGCCACTCAGGCCGAGTAAACACCTGTCTGAAATTGGCTGGAAACGGTGCAATCGAGGCCGCAAAATCATTACGCTGGCATGAGATTGCCATGAAGCGCCTTCTAAGTGCCAATGTTTATGTTGCCAATTTCATTAGGCCCGAGTGTGCTCCCTTCACGTTTCTTTGACAGCTCCTCTTGGTTTTTTCCAATGCGCTCTTATTTATTTTGTCTCTCCGGTGGAGCTAGGCAGACTCCCTCAAGAGACAGAGCTCTCATTGAGAGGACTCTGAAGAAGACTCATAATAGAAGCGCACTAATGCACCATCCTGTCAGCTCTAACACACACACATTCAAATGCGCACACACACATCCACACATGCACGCACCCAGAGAGCACATAGAGCACATCATATTGTGCTTCAACTATATCCATAAGCCCACACTAATGGTGAAGCTATACTGCCAATGAGAAACTAAAATAATTGGTCCACGGGGAGTCCCATTTTGTCTGTGTCAGTAGAAACAGCCTAGTGATAAAAGGCAGAGATGTGTGAATCAAAATAATGTTGGGAAATGCAAGCAGTCTGACCCTTGAAGAAAAAAAAAACAGCCATAGAAACTGGATAGCTTTCCTTTGACAACTGGATGAATTATTTTCAAAGCCGCAACAAAACTTGGCGCATGTGCTTTGTAAATAATGCACAAACAAAGTGCAAGCAGTGATCAAATATCACATCACACGGCACCGCTGGCTTTTAATTGATTACAAAAGTTCCGATTTGATCATCTCAAGCCAGCCGATGCTGAATCGTAATGTAACCAGTGTTTTTGCTTTTGAAAAGATCGTCCATCTTTGAAAGCATGCCAATTAGCTGACGTTTTTTTGGACCAAGTCAAGAAAAATGCCTGAATAGAAAGATGCCAAATCCACTGTTTTCATCACACCCTTCATCCACTCAATTAGAACAGCCACCAAAAAATGGGAGTTCTCTTGCCATCAGCAATTTAAGAGATCTGAGGAATCTCTGTGGTCTATTGCACTCTCTAGGGAACAACATCGTTGTGCCTGCATGGTTGATACCGCAGCTCTTGTCGTCAAAACCTTAATGGGGATTCGAGAGCGGCTTCGTGGGGTTGATTCCCCATCTCTCGCCATCAAAACTTAATGGGGACTTGAGAGCAACTCCTTGATTCAGATTCAGGCCATCTGGTAACAGTTCGTGCTCTGTAGGAGGGAACACTCTTGGTTCAATCTCTTTGTCTGCATTCATATTCTAATGAGTATCTACAATCGTTCTTGCCTCAGTCTGTCAAGGATACAGTGCTTTTATCTTGAGGGGAAACCATCCAGAGACCACTCTGACAAGAAGAACGAACCTACCTCAGAGCTTCCCTTACAGTGAAACCAGGCTTATTTGCATTTGCATCAACACCGAGTGAAGGCGGCGTTGTGTACGCCCGTACTGCATGTTGTCGCAGACTTGAAGAATTTGAGGTCAAACCGCGATCGGGACCGTGAATGGAAACATCAGAACATTATGCACATATCAAGTCTGAATGTTGGAAAGGGGAACTGAAAGAAGCTACCTCAAATGGGACCTGGGGGCAGAGACTTTTTCCCTTGCTTCTTTTTTAAGTTCTACAAGACAACATGATTATAGTGCAGAGAGTGCAAAAGAAGTAGCAAGATGCACACAGGCATTCCTATAAAATGAATACAGACAGACAGCACAGTGCTGCTTCTTAACCAGGGCTCATTACAGAGGGCCATACTCTTATCTTCGGTCTGCTCTCGCTCTTTGTACCCTGCTCTTTCTATTTGTCTGTATGTGTCATTTCCTCTTTTTATCACCACTTTTCCCTTTAGATTTTTTTTGCTCTCCACCCCCCTTATTTGGCTTTTCCTCCATGTCGCCGCCCCTCTTCCTGTATTCTTTTGAAGGGAAACAAAGTTTATGCAATGGTGGCATGGTTCGTGGCCAAACCCAAGCAGCCCCCTCAAACTGAAGCAGCCCCCTCAGTCCATGGCCTGTTTCTCAAAAACAAGACAACTAGAAAGAGGGGAAAAAGAACTTTAACACTTCCCTTTCATCTCCCTCTGCCTCTGTGTGTGGGCTTGACAGAAAGATGTTCTGTGTCCTTTCCTGACCTCATATAGCCATTACAAATTCAAACAGGATGTGATGTTCCTCACTCTCTATCAAAGCCAATTACGCCCATATAAAATTTACAGTTCTCTTACAACAGGGATTCTGTCTCACCCTGTTTTACCTTCTGGTGGATGTCAGGACATCAACTGATTAATCAGCTGAACTACAGATTAATCGCTTGATATATTGACTGATTACTGAAACTGCCTGTCATCCAGTCAGTCAAATGTGTATTCATTTCACAACATTTCACACAAATATTCATAATGTTATGTTTACAGTGGTGTGTCTTCATGCAAACAATTATTAATCAGTGGTGTGTCTTCATGCAAACAATTATTAATCACTATCATCACCAATGTAGTGATTATTTGTAGCATTAGATCACAAAAAAGCAGAGTCGCCTGTAGCAGAAGATCAAAAATATGGATAACTCAAGATCTGTGAGAGATAGAAAGTGCCTTATTTTTTAGATGTAACCTTTTACATCTAAAAAATAAGGCACATTCTATCTCTCACAGATGACTGCAGTTATCGGCAGAAAACTGGACTTAACAACCCTCTTGACTATGTTATTTCAGCAAAGCTCAGAGTCAAACAACACACCAAAGTTTGGTTGAGTCAGCATATGCTAAATGGTTAAATAAATTTTTTACATCGACTGATGGAGTTTGTTCAAATTTGTTGTTATAGAGTTTAAGTAAATTTTGTGGTATCCATCACTGCATATTTGATAAGCAGGCCTTGATCTGGTCAGCTGCTGGAGTCACTGATTTAGGTTAAGCTACTGGAGTTATTAGTTCTAAAGGGTACATACAGGATCATGCCATTTGAGTAATATTTATATGAGATGCTTTGTTTACAAATATTGTGCTCAGAGGAAGCATGTCAATGGGGAACAGGAAGGGGCCAAGAATTGAACCTTGGGGAACTCCATACAGGAGCTCGACAGAAAAACTGGAGGCATTTCTAACAACTACAGAAAAGGTTCCATTTAAAAGGTAAGGGCAGAACCAATAAACAGCACTGTCCTCCCAACCAGATTTTCAAGAAGGCTTTGAAGTATGTTTTGGACCACTTTGTTAAAATGTTGCACTGAGACCCAAGAGGCCTGGGCAGTCAGCAGCATCAGCTGCCAGAAGGTCGTTCACAATTTTGATAAGAGCAGTCTCCGTACAATGGAGAGTTTTAAAACCAGAGTGAAAATGTTCAAAGATATTGTTTCTATTCATAAAGGAGATTAGCTGAAAGAAAGTAGTTCCTCTTAAACTTTAGATAAAAAGGGCAGTTTGGAAATTGGCCTTTAATTGTTCAGGGCAAGGCAATCTAAATTAGTCTTTTTTTAAAAGAAAGGTCAAACAATCACATGCTTCAAACAGGAGAGGTTGTTACTGGTGGTCAGGGAGCTGTTTATCGTCAGCACAATGCGCTGGGCAACTGTATGAAGGACCACTTCAGGAATTTTGTGAGGATAATGTCCAGCTAGGGAGCAAGATGAGGCTTACATTTGAGAGATGGTTTCTACAAACAAAGTGAGGAAGGCAGGTACAAAAGTGCTACGGGGGAACAGATTTCAGGGGAGAGAGTAGTTCCAGAGTGGGAAAATTGAAGCCTGGTGTTCTTGAATCTTTTTATTAGTACTTACACTTTGATGGGAAGGGGCTGAATTGATAGATGTGAGAATGGATAGGTGCACATGGCTTGGATAAAAGGGAGAATCTACAGAATCGTTGTGTCAAACCATTCCACGTTCAGCAGCAAATCAAAGATGAAACAATATAACCTTATAAAATTTTAGCACAACTTAATTTTATTTTTACGTGGAGAGTAAGAAACTGATTGCGGAGCAGTTGCCCTGGAAAAGATATGGCAATCACTACAATATAAACATCTCTATGGTATGAATTATTTCTTATTTACTTTATTTTGCTGTGACATAGGTCTGATATGTATATGAATTTATGTCATGAATATAGTTCAAAAGATTGATAGGTATGTAAATTCATTCAAATAAAAATTCCATTTAGGGACTGAAAAATACATTTGACCTTGTTCTCTATGTAGAAAATATTTAATTTGCAAACCCAGTGAAAATGTGTCGCATGCTGTGAATGATACATAAGCATACGCAACAGAAAAAATTGTGAAAAGTTGACTTTTTACAGATAACATTCCTGTGTGTATTCTACTCAGAGCCACTCATCAATCATTTTCGCTGTAAAGTTGCAGGCTTGTTCAGTGTGCAATGCGAGTTGAAGCTGCAGGCTAATGTGCCACCACGCTCCCACTGAAATTCCGGAGGCAAAAAAAAAAGGCCCTCCATTCCCACTTCCCCGCAATCATTTCCCGCCCGGAAACAGAACAGGTGGCACATGGGTCCCTGGAGACATGCTGACAACCAGGAAAACAAATGTTGAGCCGACTTGAGTGGTAGAGTCTGGCTGGCAAATAAATATGCTTGGGCTTAATTTTCATGATCAATGAATGGTTTCAGGGGGAAATCTGCATGTAAGAGAGCAAAAAGCCTGGTACATAACACAAGGTAATTCCCATTTGAAAGTGTAATGGCTGTCACCGCAATCCACGCTCGCTTGGCATTCCCCGACACCCCCCTCCGATGTCATCGCGCTTGCTGTGAATCCCTCGGGAGACAATCGTGTTTGCGGCCATGTTTACTTTGTGAGGAATATTTCCAAAGTCGAGATGCAGCGATACTGTACAGGCTCATTTGCAAAACATATCAGACAGGCAACCTGTTCTCTTTCGTTTGGCAGTCTGTCCGCAAGTTGTAAACACTCAACAAAATATGCAGTGATTATGAGAGCAGTAGGATCGACTTCTCTAAACATGTAAAGCATATTGCGTGCCTTTGTCTCTCATCAAGGGCACGCCAGAACTTAATTACACGATATCTTCCCTAATGACTTGTTATTCCATCTTTAAACGTTAGCTTGACGACAGTTCTATTTAGGAAGCAGATCAATGGGATGGACTGCGCCTAAAATTAATCTTTTATTTCAAAATAACTTCTCAAAGAATTAAAATGAGCATCCGCTAAAAATGAGAATCAATGTTTATTTTCTAAGACTATAAAGAGAAATCAATTGGTGTTCCTCTGTTCTGTTCCATTATGCTCCAGTCAACATATTTTTCCAGAGATTCACTTGTATTGGATGGCGTCCAGACATCACAGATGATTTATAATATATATTTATATATTATTTACAGCTTGATGCACCCTTTTGCACATTTATTGTAACTTGCTACAGCCGTGTGGCATACAAAATGACAATATGGCACAGCTCCTTTGCATATTTACTGTATGGCTCCTTTGCAATTGGTTATTTTTTCATATTTATGACCTCCTGTTGTTTTTTTTACCTTCATTTTATTGTCTATGTTTAATGGCTCTTTGGTTGTTGTTTGCATTATATCGTGTTGCTTGCACATTTGCATTCTGCTGTATACCCAGTGTACATGTGACAAATAAAATGCATGAAATGATTTAAATAAGCACAGGCTTCTGGGATAGCATATACAAATTTCTAGGCTTTATCATCACAAAATGTGTATATTTACATCGTAAAATAATGGTATTTCATCAGTTCATAAGACACATTTTTGTTATATGAAGCTGTTGTCATTGAGCAACAGGTTTGAGATGCCATGTTCATTGTACATTCTTGTTAATTTTCCCCCTGACGAAGCCCCATTTCCTGCCTGTGTGCTAGGTGAAGGAGTTTTCCAAGACCTAATCATGGAAGGTAATTCTCATATTTATTCATTTAACCCCAACCAAGAGCCACAAATTAAATACCCCCCCAACACACCAAAATCATTTCACATCTAAATCTGAATTAATCATGTCTAATTAGACAATTATGCATTTAATCTGTTTTCCAATCACGCAAATAAGACAAATTAGCCAGATCAGACAAATGTATACATCTAGTTCCTGCAATATCTTGAAATATCCTTCAAACATGCACATTGGTAGCATTACATCTGTTTATATGTGTATGTGTGTGAGTGTGTGCGTCCATGCACTGGCATGTGTGCAAGCATGTGCACCTAATCCTGCAGGATCCTGATTAGAGCAATAGAGTGTAATTGATAAATTGATCTCGCGCTGTTTTCTTTGCCTCTTCCCTGCCCCGTTCAGCTGAGAGCTTTCATTTCCAAAACGCTGCTCCCTGCTCCGGGTTTCAAAAACAGCTACAGCAAAATTATTTTTATTAAAGTAATGACCCCTGATTATTTCTGATAATAATAACCACCCATAATGTGTTGTACTTTCACTCCGGCAATCATTTCATCAGAAAAAGGTATTTGTTTTTGTTTTTCCCCAAATGGTCTCATTTCAAAATGAAACTATTAGATTCTCTTGAGCCTTTTTTCATCACACTCCTCTCCATTTTTCTCTTCCTCTGCTTACTCTCTAATCCTCTCTTCCTCCATCATCTCTTACCTTTCTCACACTGATTTCCCTCCATCCCAAAAAAAACACACCATGGTTTCTGGACCCACTCCCACCAGGACCATTTATCCTGTTGTTCCCCTATTATGTGTGACACTGATGTTTCCTACTATTGCGGCCCATGTCAGGTAACTTAAACAGCGTGCCACGGCCGCTATCCTTCAGTGAAGGAAAGTGAGACAATAATCTGGGAGAAGTCTTGAGGAAATGTAGCCAAGGCCTTGCAAGTTGGACTAATCAATAGGAATTTTGAAGGAATCAAAAGGTGGACGCCGAGGTCAGAGCATCTCAAGAACAAATTGATTTCCAGGCACCTGTGAAAAATTGAGGTTAGTATCGAGAGTCAACAGTGTCAAATGCAAGGCACACCTCGGGGGATTAATACCCGTCCTCCCTCCCCGCAGCCAAATGCTTTTGATTGCACATTCCATCCGGGAGTTATGCATTTTTATATTTCACGCACGCACTTAATGCACAAGTGTTTACGTGTTGGTTTGGCGCGCCTCGGCACGTGACGCGATGCACAATAAGAACCGAGCTGGGAAGGACGATGCAAATGCTTCTCGCATCTGCATTCATATTAAAAATCAGCATAATCAGCCGTCAGACCTCCCTCTTTGTCTCTACCTCCATCATTCACACATCATTAGCCCTCCATGTTGCATGCAAACATGCACGATTGCGCGCCGGGTGCATTGGTAATACTGTAACATTGTCCGCGGCCACTTTGGAAGTCTCTCTCTTTACTTTCACTTTGTCACTGTCAGGGTCAGTGAGATCATGAAATAGCACAGGGCTCCCAGCGGGGCACTTTGTTTTGTATGAGACAGAGAAACTCATCTGTCATCACACAGCTAAAGAGTTATCCTGTAAAAATAGAAGCAAATATATCTCCACCTTACCCACTTTTTCTCAGCCTTTTGCTCACCCGCATTCTCTTCTCTCCTTTTTTTTCCCTCTCTCTCTCTAACCTTCTTCTGTTCTCCTGCTCCTCTTTAATTTACGGCAAGATCTGATATTTTCATGTAAGTAGCTTCAAAAAACGATTCAAGAGCCGGATTACACTCGTGGCAATTAAATTCATTCAGCTTAATTTATTTCAGCGTATCAAGATGTGCGGCGCAGCTAGATGTTCCACTTGAAAATGCTGGAGTGTGTGCAAAAAGAAAGGCTGCTGACTGTATCACAGTTTGTGGAGCATATGGCAGGTACAATGCTGCACTCGCTCTATCTGCCTCACCCTAAGGGAGAGGGAAATCTCCCTGCAGCGACTTTGCCCTTAATCTAAAATAAAATAAAATAAATAAATAGCTTTAGATGCTGGTTTTCCCAGTTGAAATGATACAAAATTTCCAATCACTCAGTCAATCAAGAGGCGAACGCCGGCTTCCCAGACTGAAAACCGAAAGCAGAAATACAATTTCATATCTAATGAGACTGATTAGGGAGCTACAGTACATAATCCTATGAGGATTTACAACGTTATTGCTTTCATGCTTAAATTAAATGCAGCCGCCACGTGTTTCTGACTGCGTCTTTAAGTTGTTTGGAGAACGTCTTAAAGGAATATAGCAAGATTTGGGCAGATTGACCTGTTGGTCAGCTTTCCCTCTAAGTGATGAGAACATAAGCACCAAAATCATCCACGTGTCCCCGGTTGTTTGCTCTGGTGCTCCAAGCTAATGCTTTAGCCTACAGTATGTTGAGCCGCAGTGGATGCTGGACCGCAGAGGCAGTGGAGGCTGATCCGTCTGTTTTTTGAGACTAAAGAGGGAAATTAAAATCTTGAAATGGGTTCAACATTAACTCCTTACACCCAGATTTCATCTTAAATTTCCCCTTAAGTAGATTCAAAGTTAGAAAAGACTTTTTTTTCCTCCCAAACTTTACAGTATCGCATACATATTCTGTATCTGCAACATTTCACTGAAGCTGTATCACACTTACATCAAGTGAAACATTCAAAGCCATAATGCCATTGTTTTATGGCTGCAGAATTAAATTAAATAGAAAATATCTACATGTCTTGTGCATCATTTTATACACATTTCCCTTTGATTCAGCAGGACATATTTGGGATATTTGGAAACTTTGGGATCTCCACTAGAATTTAAAATAAAGTTCTGCAGGTCTGAAAGAAGAAAAGTGTATTTGTAATGATGAATCCACTGATAGACCGCATGGATTAAAGATGTTGAACCTTTAAACATCTCAAAGTCATTAAAGACCCTGTGATTTTCTGAATTTCCTATTTCCCCAGGAAGGAAAACTAACGGGATTTCCTGTGGACCGTAGAAAAATATCTTTCCCCTTAGAGACAAAAATCCACTGCTGCAATCTGAAAATCAAAATGCCTCAACAGAAAACCTCGAAGGCAAGAGGGAAAGTGAAGTCTAATGCAGAAACACTGTAAGGCAGAGAATCCCTGCTGTCTTATGACATCAGTTTAATGTGTCATTTATTTCCCTGTCAGCCTGTGATTGGCCCGTTTATATCACCTCAACCAAGGATATCCTCCTTTTCCAACCAACAATCAGAACATAATATTGACATTATGTTTGTCTAATCAGGATTTTCTAGTCATGTGACATCTTTTCTAGTTGGAGTGATATAAATGGCAGTTTGAACAAACTCAAGGATAGGATTCAAAGGGCAAATTGCAAATGGGTTTATAAAAGCAAATTTCATCAACTGCTGGCAGGAATATTGTTTTTGCCACCTACTGCTGCTAACAATGTTGGGGGGCAGAGAGAGGCTCAGGGTAGAGAGTGGTGTCAACAACAATCCATACTTAAGATTAAGTGGATCACGACCGGTGGACGACCAACTCCACAGGTAAGCTTGCAATGAAAGATGCCAGATAAGGTCTTCAGAAACTTCCACTTATGTGTTATGGGAGATATCTTTGGCCTGTACTGCTGGCCATGTCTCACAGTTTTGCTGTAAACGAGCAAGCCAGCTCCATTCAGGTGTGTGTGTGTGTTTGTGGGTGTGTGGGTGGGGGTGGTTCATCACATCACGAGTCTCTTTCTCCCCCTGCCAACTTTATTTTGCTATTTGCACATGCTACTTTTCATATGCTGAGCTGACAGTGACAGATTGACTGTGTCCTGCGTAAATTTGGGGCTGAGTCATCCAAACAAATGAACACTGGGCTGCCTTCAAGGGACTGTCAGAAATATCAGTATTACTAGTTGAGCATGCAATATAAACAAGGTGGTAAACAAAACACGGAAAGGTAATTGTAATTTATATACTACCTGCTATATGATAATTATTGACAGGCTACTGGTGACCAGTCATTTTGAGCTTTGATAGTAATAGTATTTACTATAAAATTACAACAGTGATCAGTGGTGATAAATAAGGGAGCTAATTTTGGGACTTATTGATACGTTCATTGATGCAACAGATTATTTCATAAATGTTCTACAAACTCTTGCAAGCTGTTATTTTAGGGCTTAGACTAGGATGTAGATATTGGTTGGCTATTCAGTGTTTAAACATCTCATAGAAATGAAGCTGATTTTCCTTCCCATTTTCTGAGTCACCAGTTGTCTCTAGTTGAGTGAGAGGAGAGTAGAATTATCTTTTAAATGAGAAAATGAGAACTTCAAGCAACTCCAAAGCTAAAGGATAAGTAATCTTAAATGATATGCTGCCAACATAAATGATATAAAATCACATATTTTACTGAACTACCAGGGACTACTTTCTTTGATGACATAGAAAGTGAATGTGCAAACAGTGAAAAATCACACCACAGTGGATGAATGTGTTTGCTGACTTAGAGTAGTTCCAAAAAATAGCTATATCAGCTGTACTGAGTTAAAGATGCTTCATTTTAAAAAATAAGGAACCTTCCATGGCATATCAGTTTTGAATTTTGGATAAAGCACTGTAAAACAAGTGATCAATGGAGGGTCCATTTTTGGTGTATTTCTTAGCATAGGTTACATGAATAATAAGAACGCTTTGTGCTTTTTCAGCCATGGTTCAGAGGTGCTCAATTTAATTTCCTTTGAGTGCTTGAGATACACAAACTATTCATATTCAGATATGGAACACTCAGTTACTTTAAGATTTAAAAAGGTAATTTACACATTAAAATAACCTGTTGGGTAGTTCGATGCGTTTTTATCATTTCCATGTCTTAAGGTTAATGAATTTGTAAAATTAGATATATTGATGGCAAGTTAGTGGACTCTTAGTGGTATTTCTTGGTTTTGATATCAGTAATGACAACCTAATTGTTTAAAAGCTCAAGGCTGCCAAAAACAGATTTGCATAAATGGAGACTTGGATGATGTGCATTGTAAAACACTGAGCCAAGCTGAACTGTGTAAAGATTTTTCCTCCTATTTGCATCAACCAAGCATGTAATGTAATGGGCAATACATTTATGACTTAAAGATTAATCTTTTCAATCTAACCTTTGATCAGCATTATTTTGATTCCCTTGCTCTATTGCCCTACTAGATGATGGGCACCTGTTTTATTTATTTATTTATTTTGTTTTTAAATTTGATTTATTTTTTTGTTAACTCAATGCATGGGTGCACAGATACATGGAGAGATGAATTAAGTGTCTTGTTTTTGCAGCATATCCTCTCATGTTTGCTGCCTTGGTGCAGACTCTTGGTGCGAGCTAACCTATACCGTCTGTGAGAACTTGTTGTACTCCTTCAAATGGTGTTTCTTCAAGTGCCTGAATTAAATTAGTGGTATTGTAATTAGCTCTGCTTCTGTCTCCCCTCCAAACATTTGGATTGCAAACAGTACAATTAACTGTTTGACTGCTTTCGTTCTCCAGTTTAAAAGCAATTCCTGTATTGTGACTGTGCAGAAAATCACTGCTGACCAGCTGTTTTTCTGCATTGTGCTGCCCTGCCATTAGTGGTGGACAGTGATTGTTTATGGTAAATACTTTTTGGATCAATTTGCATAAATGAGAGAGGAATTAAACTAAGTGATTTGACTCTGACCATATTAATACACACTCTTTGATTGATGCATCATATAGTTTTTAGGGGATGCCCCTTTAAAACCCATTAAAAACAGCTCAGGGACATACTTCTGCTTTATGTAATGTAATCCAACAGTTTAAAAACACTATTGTATTGTGTGTATATACATAATATTTTTTCCACAATCAATGCACAATTATTGAAGTCGTATCAAAAATACTTCACTGGGCATATTCACCTCCACCTCTGCCATAAGTTTTGTTTTGTTTCTTCATTGCCACCACAAGTGAGTAACAGCGCACAGTTATGGAAAGAGAGAAAATAGTTCCCATTAAGCTTGATAATTAGCTGTGTGATAAAGTCATGTTCGGAAAAACTGCAATACGTGCTGCTCATATTAGGCAATGCAGCAGTGTCTCTCTGCAAATAGCTTTCAATGTGTATTTGAAAACAGTGAGAATAGGCCTCTGACTTCCTGAAGACAAACCTGCAGTGGAACAGACAGTCGTCCCTTCTAATTGTCACAAATTGGTGGGTTTAGACTTTTTATGGGCAATAATGGCAATAGGAAAACACAAAAATGACACCATTGTGTAAACCCGAAATGCCACAGTGGAGCGGCTCAGTACCCAGCAGCGCAACAATGTGTTGTACTCGACCGCTCCCAGGTGTAAACGTGTGTAATTGTGTGTCGCACTATAGGGAAGTGTAACACAAATTTCATGTCTCTCAGTCATCTGTCTGGCACATCACACCTCGCGCCTTCAGATGGCTGAAGTGTAGAAAATGAGAATTTTCTGCATAATTAATCTCGGGGACAAAGCAATAATGAAGTTCTAAATTACGGTGGCATACAGTGCACGCAACACAACATGCAAGGCATTCAGAACGGATACAGCTGCGAAGTCTATGCTGAGAAGAAGTTGAGAAGCAACCGGTTTGTATAGATTAAGTAGATTGAATCCATAGAGTTAAATGAGCTGCTATCGATTGAATTGCATACTGATTGGCGCAAAATAAACAAATCTTCTGTCTCTTAATTATTGTACTTGTCTTCAGGCTCCATGTGGTAGAAAGCTATAGAAATAGTGCATTTAGTTATGCCAAACCAATACATAATTGATCGTCTTGCCTTGAATTATTTATTCTTATCAGGATATGAATATTGCATGACTAACATGAATAATGAATCACTATCAAATCCAAATGTGTGTAGCTTTGGACTATTGTAAGCACTTGGCCATGGTTAATTGCATATTGACTAGGGGTTAAGCCTAATATTTGTCAAACCGTAAATTAGACAGTAAGAATGATTGCTGCGCTTTTGCCCGATAAAGGGACAATTCTCGTTTTTTTCCTGCCTGTAGTCCAATACCAGCTGGTAATTTGGAACCAGTCCCACAAATGGGTGGCAAAGTCCTCTTTTTAATCTGTGGTAGTTAGAAGACTGCCATCTCACTGTTCTGAAGGGACTGTGTGAATATGTTTGCCATACATTTCCCAGGTGATGGTAGCCTGAATTTAAACTGTCATTATGAGATTTCAGAACCTTGAACAATCCTGAAACTAATGTGCACTTTTTGGAGACATTTTGAAGAATATATAAACCAATACCAACTTGAGCAGACCAGCTGTGTTGCAGTTTTCAGCCTTTTCCTGCTCCTCGCCAAAATTGGCACCGAACTCAAGTTCCCTCCCACTGCTTCTCCTACTTTTTAAAATAGTGGCTCTCAACCAAGTCCTCAAGGACCCCCTGTCCTGCAAGTTTTTGTTCCAGCTCTACTCGTGCACACCTGATCCGATTAAGGGGCCACACACTTTCATACACACCCTGTTGAGGTAGATCTGTTTCAACCAATCAGCAGTAACTTTTAATGTTAATGCAAGTAATGCTCTCCTCTCCTTCATGTTCTACCTCTGTAAGTGCCTTTGAGCAAGGTGTTTAACCCCCTACTGCTCCACCACTGCTCATTGGTTTGAATGTCTGCAGTGTTATTAACATGAAGCACCGCTGAAAAAGATCATGCATGCCCAACAAACCTTGCCTTACAAAGATAAAGAGAAAGAAAGGAATTATTGAATATAACAAATTGACAGCAGGGAATGTAAATATCATGAAAATGAATGCAGCTCGTTTCATATTGCATACTTTGAGCAAATTCGGTGTCAGCGCCATCATTCTCCTGTCTGGGTTTCACAGCTGTGTACACTTCCTACATTGAAATGGTTTTCTTCTCTCTAATGTATTAAAGATCAAGAACTACACGCCACTGTTCAAGTAATGTGTGGAAAGATAAAAGTAAAACTGTAGGAATAATTTGAAACTTGAGATGTTGCGTAATGGTTGAAAGCAGCTCATGTACTGGAAGTTCACAGCAGAGAAAAGCAAAAGCAGGGCACAGTGAAAATGCACAGGGAGGATCGATGCAACTCCACTTTCCCATTGTGCTCTTGTAATGATACTGGGACATCATTACCTCATTTGAAACTTGAAATGTTGCATAACAGCTCACAGCAGCGCATACTGTATTTTAGCAGCAAAGTAAAGCAAAAGGCAAAGATGGATACAACTCCATTTATCTACCTGTAAGAAATTCCCTATTAATTTCAATGAGGGATTCTTATTCAAACAGAGGGCCAAGGACCATGAAAGGTGGGCATGATTAGTCTGATCAGATTGAGGTTGCTGTTGGCCACATTTATATGTGCACAATAATGTGGTTATTGTCAGTGCTGCACTTAAAGGAAAATTCCACCCTTAAGCAACTCAACACGGCTCCAAAACAGTGACTGGTTAATTACATTGAGTTTATGATGCAGTTTTATTTTAGGGTGTGATTATGTTTTTCCATTGGTAAAGTCATACAGAGCAGCTGCAGGTACAGTGAAGCTTAATGGGAGATAGAAGTGAGCTCTCCCTGTTGTATGCTGGATTTCTCCCTGTATGTTTGTTTAACATCGCTGCAAATAGCAAGCCCACAAAGACTCTCTTCCTTTAATTTTTAGTGGTTGACATTGAAACCTTGTGTTTTTGACAACTGGAATTTTTTTTCCTGTGAAATGTCCCAGTGACGTCAGTGGATTTGTTTGCTAGTTAGCTTCAGCTAAACAAAGCTGCAAAACCACACAACAAAACTGCACCAGAAACACAATGTACATCATTTCCACTACACTCCGCACAGTGCCTCCATTTGCATGACTGGATAACCTCATTTTGTTATCCACAGCAAAGTGTGGAAATATGAAAGTTTTTCCTTGTCTCACTACGACCAAATTTTTGCCCAAACTACCCGAGCCATGACGATGCTCACATGCAGCCATAGGCCTCTCTTTAATGCAACTTCAGAATGCCACGCTCCAGGTGCTACTTTCGGGAAACTTGTTGGAAAGAAGGAGACGACTTGTGCAACTGATACACCCCCGGGAAGCCAGCGACTTGGCTGAGAATACAGAGTGAGGATTGGCAGCAGCGGGGCGGTCCTGGGGGAGTTCAGCGCTGTAGAGTGGAGAGAGAACTTTAGAATGTCCTGGAGATCTTTCACTGAGCTGTGAACTGCTGTACTGTGTCCAATGTGTCCCCTGGATATCGCTGTCTGCGCTCCCATACCCCTGATGATGAGGGTGGCAGCACTGTATAACTTTGAAGGCTGTTAAACACGGACATTTCCTACACCTCCCTCTGTCCTTTATCTTAGCTCTCCTATCTCTTGACAGCAAAAAAAATGTCCTTAACCCCTTGAACTCTGACATCTTAAAATCCTCAAAGTTGGATTTTTTTGCGACAATGTCACATAAATGTTCTTTCAGTTTTTTGCAGTGCTTCATTGAAGCTACATTAGGCTGAGTTTAATATTCATACCCAAGATGCCATTGTTTTGTCTGCAACATTACATCAAATAGAAAATATCTACATGTCTTGTGCATCATTTTATACACATTTCCCTGTAATTCAGCAGCACATATCTGGGATCTCTGGAAGCCTCTGAAGCTCCACTAGAATTTAAAATAAAAGTTTTGTAGGTTTGAACAAAGCTGGGCCGTGCAGCATGCATTTGTAATGACGAACCCAATGGGAACGGCGGAGTTGAAGAGATTTTGAATAAGTCCAACCTTTTGCTATCAAAGCCCAAGAGTTGCAGTCAATAGTGCAGTGAAGTTGGGGACTTTAGTATTTGCTGCCTTGGTAGGCTGACATCCAGAATTTAGAATTAATTTTCCTCACCTAGACCTGCACACTGCCAGGCTCTGGGAAACTGATAAAAAGGCAGAACCTGGCGCCAAGCATGTCTCTCTGGGAAGTTATGTTTGGTGGACGCTAAGGGGCAAGCGTGCTCAGCCAAGCTACAGATATTGCGCTCATTTTCCGGGAGGCAAGCTGCCATTTACACTCACTTAGGACTGGCAGTGGCGAAGACAGCTAAGATAGGGGGAAGTGTTCCGGCGCCAGGGTGACCATATAGGCAGGGTTTTTCCCCAGCTTCCATTTCAAGTTCTGTCGGGTCCGTGATGCAGCACTAGGTGGGATATTCCCCTGCCGGCTCCAGAGTCTGAAGAGACCACTGACATACTCATGGGATGGGTGTCTAGCAGTGGAGGGGTTTGCGAATGCGATCACTCCATATTTTATATCAAGTCCTCGACGTAAAGTGCTCAAAAACTCTGCAGCAGACTCCCTCGGTGACTTGTCAAAGCCCATTTCCCAGACAAATCTGGATTGTTATCAAAAACCTTGCGACAAAAAGTATTTATAAAACACTTTTAACACCCATTATTCAGGCAACTGCCTTCTGAGGTCACAGCCTGGCTTTTCACACATGGATTTTCACATTTTCACACTGACTGCACTTTGGTTTTTAGTTGAATTCAGCCTATGGCAATATGCTTGTGACATTCTATTAATAATTTATGTATGGCTGTTTTAAGTTTTTAGTCAACTCATAAAAATACTAGAAGTATCGATTTTAACTTAAATTAATGCTACTAATTTTCTGTGATCTCCTATTTTAAATATCTGACTCCATGTGTGACGGAACTTCAGTGAAATTATTCTAATTGATTGCAGTGCTATAAAAATCACTTGGACCTGTTTTTCAGTGATGCCCTGATGCAATTTGTTTAGATACAGCTTCCAAACAGATTCATTTCTTGATCTTTGCTCCCCTTTATAATGATAAAAGCTGCAAAATCAAATTTGGACTCACTTAGGCTAAAATGTGGCAAGTGCCACACCTTACCATACACAGTTAAGGGTCATACGCAGTATATTAGGAGTAGATTAGTACATCAGATCGGCTAAGGCTTCCAGAGTCTTGCCTGGATTAAGTACGGTTGATTCCATAATGCAAATTGGATTTCATAACACGCTGTCCTGCTTTATCTAGCTGGGTCTGATAAAAATAAAAAATAAAAAAAATGAAAAACACTTTCAAAACATCATTTTGCCCCAAGGGGCATGTGATTTATACTGGTTATATATGATTTTGATGATATGGTTTCACTATCGCTATAGCTCCACAGCAGTAGAGCTGATTTTTCACTCATCAGTCCAAGAAATGTGAAAATCCTGGAGGTGTCCCACTTAACATGAAGATCCACTTTGGCTGAACTCATCTTTCAAGAGGACAGCAGAAAAAAAAAATAGTCTGTCCTCTCCTTCACCTCTGGATTTCCATTTCTGTCAGCTGGTCAAGATAACAATAGCAGCCAATATCCTGCTGCAGTGTGATGCACTAAGATAGATCAAAACTACATAAATTAGTAGGACATCTGGATGTTTGATTTCATTGGATATTCACATAGCAAAGACACTACAAAGGCCCCCTATGAGACGTTTTCAACTGATGTCCATGAGTTCATATTCAAATCAGCAGTACTGCTGATTATACACTTAGCCACTTTATGGTTTCTCAATGTCCTGCACTTGCATGCCCATTAGAACGCCTCTCTTTTTTTTGAAGTTGATGATTAGCATTTATTTTTGCCCCATTTATGAAAGATCAGATGTTAAAGGGTCATTACATTAGAAATCTTGCATACTGGAATTGGAAAAGCACCATGGGATTTCAAAGTCTGAGATATGAGTCTAGAATTATAAATAATAATAAAACTAAGGCAAACTGGGAGGTTTGCCTTCTTTAATGTGAATATGGTAGATATCAGATGGAATAAACTATAGTAGGGCACACAATGTGCCACTACTTCCCAGTAATTGCTGCACTACAGGCCTCAATGGTGCTCAAATTTTCTGTTTGATGAGGTTATTGAACGCTGATGATCAAGTACTTAGACAAAAGAATTAGAGTGAATGACACAATGTCCGGGGTGTTGACTGAGTTAAAAAAAAAAAAAAAAAAAAAAAAAAAAAAAAAGGGGGCAGGAGGGGGGGGGGGTGAGGT